>VSMD01139132.1:0-109203 GCA_008750895.1 Mirza zaza | reverse complement strand
CCCTCACATTAGGTTTCTTCACATAATCCCACAGCTTTTGTAGGCTTTGCTCTTTTCTCTTGTTTCTCTGCTCTATTTCTGTGACTGATTTATTTAATTAGAGGGTGTTATCTTCAATCTCTGAGATTCTTTCTTCTGTTTGGTCTACCCTGTTCTTGAGACTTTCCACTGTATTTTGTAGTTCCCTGACCTGATTCTTCATTTCTAGGAGTTCGGTTAAACTTTTCTTCATTGTGTCTGTTTCTTTAGTGAACTTTTTTTCTAGATCCTGGAGGCTTTTTGTGGTTTCTTTGTGCTGGTTATTGAGTTGTTCTTGCAGGTCAGTGAGTGTTCTTATGATCCACATATGAAATTCCTCTTCTGTCATTTTGGTTGCCTGATTTTGGTTGGTGTCCATTTCTAGGGGCCTGGGGCTCCTCTTTGGGGGTGTGTTTTCCGATTGGTTCTTCATATTTCATGAGTTCCTTCGCTGATTTCTTCTCATGTCGATCAGTTGTTGTTTCTTTTCTTTAGGTTTTAGTTTGGGTATTCACACGCCTTGTTTAGTTTCTGAGCCGGTAGGTGGTGTCTGTGGGTGAGATTCGACCACTCCCTGTATAATGAGTCAGTAGATGTCATGAAAAGGGTGTGCAGGATGCTCTCCCTGTAAGTAGGTGGCGCTTGCTTGGAGGAACAGGCTATGCTGTTGTTTTTGTGTCCTGTTATCAGCTCTTGTTCCTGAAGAGAGAACTCTAGTGCCTCAGGTGGTGGGTGGGGCCCTGGGACTTCCAGGTGTGTCCTTTTCTCCCCTTCAGTGAGGGCTGGTCTAGGAGAGAGTCTGGGTGGAGCTGAGTTGGGTAAGCCTGCCCTCAGGCACCACCAGTGTAGTCAGCAGGGGTCAAAGTTCTGTTCTCTGCTTCCAGGCAAAGCTGACAGGGAGGGGCTGGAATGGCCCCGCTCAGTCAGAGTCTGCATGTGGGGGTGGGGCTGTCCGAGACCCTCAGTCTGGAGCGGGCCTGGCCTCTTTCCACCATCCCCAAGTCCGCGGCTACTCCTGGGCCTCTGTCAGCAGGCCAGACCACACGCCACCAGGCCTCCCCTTGCTGTGATGCCAGCGGGGAGATTCCCTGCGCAGGAACGCCACCTGGGCTGTGTGCACCCCCTCCCTTTTGGGGGAGGGTTGCCCTCTAGGACGCAGATCTGCCCCTGAAGGCACATACACCTCAGCAGGCTGTTCACGTATATCCCTTCTGTGCCCCGGGCAATGCGAGGCCTCGGTGCATGGGATGTGGTTTGCAGGTCTGACCCCTGTGTCCCAGAGTTCAAACTTTGTCCCCACCAGGGAGACGAGTGCCTGTCCCAATTCACCCACAGGGAGCCCAAGCTGGGTCTATGTCTCTCAACCTCAGGGTCTGCCCCGTTCTCTTGGGATCACCATGCCAGCAGCACCTGGGAGGGCTGGCGGGCAGAGAGCTCACAGTCTGAGTTCCCCTTAGTCAGCTGTAGGGCCCCAAATGGGAAGGTCCTGTTCCTTGGAGGTGCCTCCGGCTCGTGGCTATATTGTCTCTCTTTCTCTCTGGGCAGCCACGGGTAGGGTCGGGGGAGGGGAGGAGGAGGCAATATGGTTTCTGCCACGCGGCTGGGGTCTGTGCACACGGAGGTGCCCCGAGGGAGTTGGGAGCCTGGTGCCACGTCCGCTACTGGCTTCCTGCTCACTGGCAGCGGTCGTCACTGGGCTGGTGTCCGCAGGTCCCTCCGCTTGCTGGGGAGCCCACCAGCAGTCCGGGATGCAGGGGAGGGGAAACGGCAGATCCACCGACCCTTCCCGCTGGTCTCCGGGCTGCTCCGGGGGTCCCAGCCTCCAGTTCTCCTCCGCGACCTCCTCCTGTGGAGTCTCCCGTGGTCTCAGGTACTCCTCCTGCCGACCCTCATCCGATGTAGGCTCGTCTTCTTGCTTCTTTCTTCCAATTTCTGCTAGAATCTGTCTTTTCTTCAGAGACACTCTGTCTGACGGTGTTTCTCATCTGTCATCTTCTGGGCGGGGCTATGAGATTATTTTTAAGATAAATCTGGATAGTTATATAAGATCACACAATAGTTGGTATTGTTTAATGCATATAATTGATAAAGTACAGTGAACAAGACTAGGAAATACCTATAATTTAACAAAATGAAATTTATTAATTTTCTTTCAAGGACACCAGGCTCCCTAGGGAATCTTGAGAGTATGAGTGAATTAGGAAGGACTTGCCTTAGTGTTTGAGGTTGTGCTGGATGACTTGAAGATGGGCTTATAGAAGTAAGTGTGTACTCTGAACTGGGTGCTCTTAGAAAGCAGGGGCAATTTTATGATTGGACTTAATCATTTTTATTTATAAGGTGGAAGAAATAAACAATAGTGGCTGTGTCATTTGCAAGTAAGGAGGAGACACTTAGTGAGCCAAGAAAGAAGAGGCTATTGAGTTATTTTTGTTGTGCCACACAGTCCTTTCCTTTGGCATATATTTAGAAAGGAGGCCAGATTGATCTTATTTTTTACTTTGTTCAAATAGTTTGGATGTTCTGTGACATTTTTGTTTTATTAAGTTAGGTATTCTAACTTTGAGCTGTCAGCTTTCAGAGCCTTTTACCCTCACATGCTTACATAATAAAACAAAATGCATAATTGTATTTTAGCATGTGTTTAGTGTTCTTCAAGAAATCTTGTCATGTGGAAAGCGACTTCAGCAAGACAGAAAAATAAAAGTTCCCCAGGTTCACTTCTCCACTGCAGAAATCCAACTAGTAACTATCCATAGGCAAAAAATACCATACTGATTATTGCAGAACTCAAGAGTGGGGTTAAGACACCCTCTTGGACTACTGAAAAAAAAAAAAAAAAAGAAAAGAAAAAAGCTGAGAGGAAGAGTTCTCTTTGACCTTGCTACCCCTCACCCAAGCTGACATAGTGCCACACACAGAGATTTTTCTAGTACCCATAATTTCTATAATGGTAAAAGTGAGTTAGAGGTGGACATTCTTCTTTTCCAACTTTTTGTAACCTTTCGCATGAGGCTCACTCCTGTCTTGTCCCATGAGAACATTGGGAACGCCATCAAGGCTAGGCCAGCTGGGGTCAATTAGAAATAAAAATGAATATAGAGTTCACAGAAACTAGCATATGGATCTTAGTGATTGCTCTGAATTCTGGCCAATGAAGGTGCTATACCAGAGAAACTAGCTATAAATATCATAAGGCAGGAAATCCAGTCTATGGGTTTTCTAGGCAGGCTGAAATCCCTAGCCTGCTTCTACACAAACAGGTGCTCTTCTTATGTTTTACCTAGGTTGAGAGGCAACTGTAGGTCAGTAATTATGGCAGCATCTGGACCTGTCAAGGTGGAAAGGTGATTCGAATAATTTCCAGTGCTCACATTAAGTCTTTCCCATGCCAGGAATTAACTGCAGGTCAGTAATTACCCAGCAAGGGAAAGTCTGGACTTGCCCAAACATAACAGCAGAGTGATGACTCTACCAAATTTTAGGGCTCTATGTAAGCCTACCTGAGGCTAGGAGCCAAGCACAAGTCCACACATAACTGTGAAACATAGCCTCTGGACCTTCCTATCCCCTTTGGCTGAGAAACAATCCCAGAGACTACACCTTACCTTAGAGCTCATCACATGGCCCTGCTTAACTACAAATTCCAAACAATACTACCACCCTGCTAGGTAAGAAAACCTGCAACCCTGCTTAATCAGAGGCATTCTGGCAGCCCATCCAGGAGCACCACTTAATGATAGTGTTCAATCAGTGATCTCACCTGATCAAGGAACATAGTCAGCAATGTCATTCAACTTCATAGCAGAGGAAGTAACCCAGTAAACTCAAGAACCTGACATCAATCTCTACCAGTACAGTGTTGCTATGAGTTGGCCCACCTAGCATTCCAGGCTAAATAGTAAAGATATATCACCACAAAAAACAAACAAACAAACAAACCTAAAAAGGCCAAAATAAATGGCTGTTTACTCAAATTCAGGAATCAACACAAGGACATAGGAATTATTAAAAATTAGGAAAATATGGCACTACCAAAGAAACTAATAAAGCTCCAGTAACTGACTTAGAAGAAATGGTGATATGTAATGTAACTGACAACGAAATCAGAATAACCCTCTTAAAGAAGTTTGGGGAACTACAAGAAAACAAAAATATAGCAAAACAATTCACAATTGCAAAGATGTGGAAACAACCCAAGAGCCCATCAATACATGAGTGGATTAATAATGTGGTATGTGTGTACCATGGAATTCTACTCAGCGACAAAAAACAATGGTGATCTAGCATCTCTTATAGTATTCTGGATAGAGCTGGAACCCATTCTATTAAGTGAAGCATCACAAGAGTGGAAAAACCAGCACCACATGTACTCACCATCAAGTTGATATTAACTGATCAACATTTAAGTGCACATATAGTAATAACATTCATTGGGTGTCAGGCAGATGGGAGGGGGGAAGAAGGGATGGGTATATACACACCTAATAGGTGCAGTGCACACTATCTGAGGGATGGACACACTTGAAGCTCTGACTTGAGTGGGGCAAAAGCAATATATGTAACCTAAACATTTGTACCCCTATAATATGCCAAAACAAAAAAATAAAAGTAAATAAATAAATAAATAAGAAAACACAATTAGAAAATTAAATAAAATTTAGAAAAAAATCCTAGAAATAAATAATAGACTAACTGAATTGAAAAATTCAGTAGAAAGCTTCAGCAGCAGATGTAATCTAACAGAATATCAGTGTGCTCAAAATACTTAAAATAATCCAAGCAAAAAGATAAAATAATGAAATGAATAAAAAAGGCAGCAGAAGAACTCTCCTTTGCATAATAGGTGTTCATGAAGGAAAAGAGAGAGAAAAGTGCCTAGAAAGCATATTTATGGAAATAATGTGTAAAAATTTCCCAAATTTGTGAAAAGATAATAATGTGCACACTGCAGAAGCTCAGAAATTTTCAGTCAAACTCAAAGAGGAGTTCACTAAAAACATTACGGTCAAATTATCTAAAACCAAAGACAAAGAAAGAATAATTAAAGTATCAAAAGATAAGAATATATTATATTCTTGGAAGCCCCAATACAGCTTTAAGCAGATTTCTCAGCAGAAACTCTGCATGTCAGGAGAGTAAAATTATATATTCAAAGTGCTGAAGGGGAAAAAATAATGGAATTGCTAAAGGTCGCTCTTTCAGATGAAATAAAAGGCTAATAATAAAAAAATTAAAATGAAGTAAAAATCTCAATAATATCAGCAAAGCATACTCATACAGAATTATATAACAGTGTAAAGGTGGTGTGTGAAGCAATTTTATATCTAGTAAGGGGGTTGAAAGATAATTTTCTTTTGACAGCTACAATAAATTGCTAAAAGATACAAATTACAAAAAATAATATAAATTTTCATATCAGAATTATAAAAGTTGGTAGTTGAATAATAGAGCTTTTGTATGCAATTAAAGGAAAATTATTATCAGCCTAATATAGCTTATATAAAGATAAGATATTTTATGAAAACCTTATGGTAATCACAAAGGAAAAACAAAATATATAAAGATAGTATTCAAAGCATATCACTACAGAAAACCATAACACCACAAAAGAAGACAGAAAGAACAGAAGAAAGAAAGAAGGGAGTCACAAAAAAAATTAGAAAACAAATTAAAAATTGGCAGTAGTAACATCTTATTTAACAATAATTATCTTAAATGTAAGTGAATCAAATTATTCAATAAAAAGACATTTAGTGGTTGAATGGATTTGAAAATAAAGGGGAAGATCCAACCATATGTTGCCTATAAGAGACTCACATTACTAGTAAGGACACAAATAGATTAAAAGTAAAAGAATAGAAAAATGTTGTCCAAATGAAAACTAAAAGAGAGAAGAGGTAGCTGTATTCATATCAAATAGACTTTCTGTCAAATACTATAATATAAAAAGAAACAAAGAATGTCATTACATAATGATAAAATGTTAATTCACCAAGAAGACATAATAATTGTAAATATATATGTACCCAAGTTTGGATCACCTAAATACATAAAGCAAATAATAAATGATCTGAAGGGAGAGATAGACTGCAATATTATAATAGTAGAGAACCTCGATACCCCACTTTCAAGAATGTGCAAATCATCTAGAAAGAAACTCAATAAAGAAACATTAGACATGCATTACACTTCAGACCAAATGGGTCTAACAGTCATATACAGAACATTCCAATCAACAGCCAAAAAATATGCATTTTTCTCAAATGCACATGAAACCTTTCTCCAAGACAGATCATGCCATAAAACAAATCTCAGTAAATTTAAGAGGATGGAAATAATATTAAGTAACCTTTTTCATCACAATGACATGAAACTACAAATCAATAACAGGAGAAATATTGGAAAATACAAAAATATGTGAACATTAAACAACGTGCTCCAAAAAAGCAATGGATCACATAAATGAAAAAGAAAATACTTTGAGACAAATGATACTGAAAATGTAACATACTAAAACTTACAGGATGCAACAAAAGCAATCATAGGATGGAAATTCATACTAAAACTTACAGGATGCAACAAAAGCAATCATAGGATGGAAATGTAATCACCTATATGTGATGTAATAAAAGAAGAAGATCACAAATAAACAATCTAATGTCATACTTCAAGTAATTACGAATAAAACAGAGAAAACTAAACTCAAAACTACCTGAAGGAAGAAAATAAGAAATATCAGAGTAGAAATAAATGAAATAGAGCCTAGAAAACAATAGAAAAATATCAACAAAACTGAGTGTTTTCTTCAAAGATAAGCAAAATAGAGAAACCACTAGCTATACTAACAAGGAAAAAAAGAGAGACTACACAAATTAATAAGATCATAGATGAAAGAAGAGACATTACGAGCAACGGTGATGTCTTATAATGCTGACAATAATTTCTTATAATCCTTGTAATAACTTTTAGTCTATTTGTGTCCTTACTCGGTAGTATCAGAATATCAGAATACAAAGGTTTATAAGAAAATATTTTAATCAGTTATACTCCAACAAATTTGATAACCTAGGAAAAATGGATAACTTCCTGGACACATACAACATACCAAAACTGAATCATGAAAAAACAGAAAACACGAACACACAGATAATGAGTAAGAAGAAGAAATCAGTAATAAAAGATCTCCCATCAAAGAAAAGCCCACTGCTAAATTCTATCAAATATTTAAAGAACTAATATCTATTCTTATAAAACTCTTATAAAAATATCAAAATAGAGAAAATACTTCCATCATTGTTTCATGAGGCTAATATTACTCCAATATGAAATCCAAACAAAACACTGTAAGAAAAAAAAATACATAGGCCAATATCCCTGATGAACATAGATTCAAAAATCCTTATCAAAATATTAAAAAACAGAATTCAATAACACATGAAAGGAATAATTTACCATAAAATAATGAGATGTGATCCTGGAATGCAAACATGATTCAACATATCCAAATCAATACATGTTATATACCACATTAACAAAATTAAGAGTAAAAATCATATGATTATCTTGACCATTGTAGAAAACTCATTTGACTACATTCAGTTCACTTTTATGATAATAACTCTGAACAGATTAAGTATACAGCTAATGCTCCACAAAACCATAACTAACATCATTCTTGATGGTGAAAACTGAAAAATTTTCATTAAAAGCAGACAAGACAAGGATTCCATCTCTTACCATTTCTATTCAAGATGGTATTGGTAGTCTTAGCCAAAGCAATTAGCCATGAGAAAGAAGGAACAGACAGCTTAATGAGAAAGGAAAAAGTAAAATTATCTCTATTTTCTGATGACATAATCTTTTATAAATAAAACCATAAAAACTCCACGAAAAAACTGTGAGAACCAATAAATTCAGTAAAGCTTCAGGTTACAAAATCAATGTACGAAATCAGTAGAATAACTAAATACCAATAAAAACTATGTAAAAAGGAAATTGAGAAAACAATCCCATTTAAAATAGCAACAACAACAAAAAAATAATCACTTATGTGTAAATTTAACCAAGGAGGTAAAAATCTATATACTGAGAACTATAAAGCATTGATGAAAGATTTTTGTTTTTCAGAAAAAATGGAAAGATATTCCATGTTCATGAATTGGAAAAATTCATATTGTGAAAAAGCTCATACTACCCAAAGTAATCTAGAGATTCAATTCAATACCTTGAACAAAAACAAATAATGTGATTATAAAATGGACAAAGAAACCAGGCAGACATATGCCAAAAGACGACATACAAATGGCTAATACCTACATGAAAAAAATGCTTAGTATCACCAATTATTGGTGAATTGCAAGTTAAAACCACAATGAGATATTACTTCATACCTGTTAGAATTTCCTTTATCAAAAAGATGAAAGATAAGTGTTAGAGAAGATGCTAAGAAACGGGATTTTTCTTGTTGGTGCATATGTAAATTAGTATAGTCATTATGGAAAACGGTATAGAAGTTACTCAAAAAGCTAAAGATGGAACTATCATATAACTTATTAATTCCACTTATGAATATATATATACACATACACACACACAAAGGAAGTGAAAGCAATTTATTAAAGGGATATCTGCACTCCCATGCTCACTGTAGCATTATTCATAATAGCCAACATATGGAAACAACCTAAGTGTTTATCAACAGATGAATGGATAAAGAAAATGTGATATATATACACAATGGAATATAATTCAGCCTCTAAAAAGGGAGCTAAATCCTGTCATTTGTGACATCACAGATGAGTCTACAGAATATTATGCTAAGTGAAATGAGCTAGCACAGAATGACAAATATTGTATGATCTCATTTGAACTTATAAAAGTAAATAGTAGAACAATGGTACCAGAGGCTGGGAGGGGCAGGAAAGAAGGAATCATATCCCTTTGTTGACCAAATGATATAAAGTTTTGATAGACATGAGAAATGGGTTTCCAGATCTATTACACAACAGGATACCTATAGTCAATAATAATAAACTATATATTTCAAAAATATTAGGTCATTAAGTATGAAATGAGCTTAAAGCTGTAGTAGAAGTGAATCAATCTCAAACTACCTGTAAATTAGCCAGAAGATTTGACACTACTAGTCCATAAACATTGGATCATTTGGAACAAACCAACAAGGTAAAGAAGCTGGATAGATAGGTTCCATATTAATTAAACCAGCCTCAGAAGAGAAATAATCTTGAAGTTCGCCTTTCTTTGCTGTCAGGACATAAAGGCAGACCATTTCTATATTGTATTGTTATATGTGATGAAAAATGTATTCTTTTTGATAATTGCAAGCATTCAGCACAATGGTTGATCAAAATGAAGTGACAAAACACAGTCCAAACCAAATATTCATCAAAAAAAGCTGAGGGGGTCTGTAAATTGCAGATGTTTCATCATAAAAAATGATAGGTAAGAGAGGTGATGGATATGTTAATTAGCTTGATTTAATCATGCCACATTGTCTATGTATATAAAGGTATCACATTGTACCTCATAAATGTATCCAATTATGATTTGTGAAACAGAAATAATAGTTATAAAAATTAAAAATAAATGAATAAATTTATTTCTTCAAAAAAGAAATCTTATAACTGTCTCTCTAAAGTTTAGGACAGAAAAATACTTTCCAGATTGTATATACATTTAGAGTGTGATGGATAGTCCCTATTTGAGTTCTAAGATGGAACATCGATAAATAAGAAAATAAGATCCTTTTTTTACAGAATGCTTTAACATGGTCTATATCCTCTGGGTATTATAGAGTTTGTTTTGTTTTATTGTCACTGAGTTTAACATACGACTATTTTCTCCTTTCAGGTTTACAATAAATCCTAAGCCATACAATTTTCTATTAACTGTGTGTGGGTGAAGGAGAGAATGCAAATCATAGAGAAAAATATTTTACCTTATCATTTCTAGGTTGTACTAATCATCTGGTTTCAAGAGGCTAAAATTTTGATGTGAGTTTCAGGAGGAAAAAGGAAGAACTGCTTTAAAATTAAATCTAGGTTTTACTTCATGAAAAGAAACAGGTAAAAAGAAAGGAAGAATCCACTTCTGGAGATCAATCAATCTAGATGTTATAGATGAAGTTAGTGCCTAAAAATATATTCTGTGCAGGAGTAAGGGACACTTTTGCTGTGAAGTTAACATGCCTTTTAAATATCACGAGGAAACACTCAATTTCAAAGAGCAACATAAATAAATACATATGAAATAATATGAGAAAGGTAGTTCTCTACATCATGGGAAAACTGCCACTAAAACGGCAAAGTAACGAAAGAGGACAATAGGATATGTTGGTTCTTCATACAGATGGTTTAACATACAGAGACAGTATAGTTTGAAAAAAATTCTGTACAGTGACAACTGCAAGCAGTTTGTAAAGCAGCAACATGAGATTAAATCTGGAAAGGTGGGAAATCACAGATTCTTAGTTTTGCAGAAAATGTTGAGCCTTTTAGAAAGAATCAATAACATTGTGGAGGGGAAGGGTATTCCTCTAACCCTTGCTAGGGAGAGGCAGATAGAAAATGTAACCAAAATGTTAAAAAAAAAAAAAAGAAAGAAAGAAAGAAAAGAAAAACAAACATTTATCAGGTGTGGGACTGGTGGGAGGGGGCGTGGGGGGATGGGCATATACATACATAGTGAGTGTGATGCACACCGTCTGGGAGATGGACACACTTGAAACTCTGACTCAAGGGAGGAGGGGAGACAAGAGCAATGTATGTAACCTTAACGTTTGTTCCCCCATAATATGCTGAAATAATAAAAAAAATAGAATCGATAACAAAAGGCATTCTCTGAATAAAGTCAAGGAATGCCAAAGTCAGATTAGCATTTGCAGTGTTACTCAAATAGCAGTTGTAATATGGATTCCAGAGAAGTGAAACAGAAGGTACTCTCTCCATCAAGAGGCCACTGTAATAGTCCAGAGAAAGAATGATAGGGCTTAAATGCAAGGGAGGAGTAATGGGAATGGCAAGGAAGAGCTGAATGGGAGAAAAGTTAATGAAGTGAAATCAAAGTGCTTTGTGTGTTATTAGAGAGAGCGCGAGAGCAAGATTACTCTTTTGTTTCTGATTTGCATGTCAGGGGAGGAAGATGTCATTAGCTAAGATTGGAAATGCAAGAGAAGGATAAAAATGGAGAGGAGGGAGAAAAATAATGAAATGAATAAATTAAATCTGAACTCTTTCAAAAGAGAGTTCAGTAGAAATGTAATTTGGGAATTACCCAGTGTATGAAATGGTACCTATAGGAGTGATAAAACCCTGGAGAGAGAAAAGAAGAGGATTAAAAAATGGTGAAAGTCACCAACATTAAAGAAACAGGCAGAGGAAGAAGAGCAGACACAAATGATGGAGCAGAGATGGTTATGGAGATGAGGACATTTGGTGCTGTCTGAACGACCACGAGCATAGACTCTCAGGAGCACAGAATGATCCATAGAGTGAAATGAATAGGCAGCAATTACAGTCAGACTGATAAGAGATCTCTGGGTATAGCCATTAAAAGATCATTTTACATATTTACCAGAATATTTTAGTGGAATATAGAAGTAAAAACCAGATTGCAGTGGGTGGAAAGAGCAAATATGATGTGAGGAACACAAGACAGGAAATATGTTCTTATGTTAAAAAAAGTCATGCAAACACACACCCCCCAAAATTTCTTCTTTGGAAAAGAAAACTAGGGTGACATAGTGAGTGAAATTTACTTGAAAAAATGTGTCTTTTGATTTTTTAATATGATAAAGATTTCTCTGCTTTTATTCATCGATGAGGTAAATATTATTCAACACCTAGTACATGCCACGTACTGTATGAAACTGACATCATACTATATGTGATCTTGCTTTGTGACATTCTTCCTTGAAAATTCAGGAACTATAATCCTATGTGATTAAATGAGATTAAATTTTGTTAAATGTGATTCAATGTTTAGGGGTGTGTGTGTGTGTGTGAATATGTAACTCATACATATGTAACTCATATTTTTATTATATATATGTTTAGGATGTTTCATACTGTATTATTGAGAAAATTTAATTAGTATCTTCGAACTTACACTTGAGCACACAACTAAAAATGGTTATTTACTGAAGATTGCATGTTTTTCTCTCCCAAAATACTAAGGACAATTTATCATTTAATATTTTCTCATCCTACAGACATGTAAAGCATACCAATTTGCATTGATTGTCTGAGTCTTAATGCAACTTGTCAAGTCACAGAACTCATTGCCCTGAACCTAGAGAATCACTTAAGTCCCTACAAGCCAACTCTCAAGACACTAACTAAATAAGTCATAACAATCCATATATAAAATGAGACTATGCAAAATAATATTTTATTCTTACATTGTGCAGGGGATATTTCTACAGACCACTAGGCCCTCAGAAATTTCACTGATAAGGCAAACCATTTTATTTATAGGGTTTTCTGTCCCATGCCTTGTCAACATGTGTCATCTAGATGGTCTGTTACACAGGCATCTAGATTGTTTGCCACTCCCTGCGTTTCGGGACCTGTCAGCATATGGGTTGTAACTCCAGTGGGCCAGCAACATGCCCTCTTAAAGCTCTGAAGCTTAAATTGTAGAACAGAGTTGATATAAACATGAGGCGAGAGAGTCCAATTTCCATAAATTTGCTGGGATCTAACTCTAATTACACATTTGAGAAAATTAGGTCAGTAATGAGTAAGGCCTGAGTTGAATTGACTTCACCTCACTAGGTAACTTTCTCAGGTGGGATGTTCAAGAAAAGCATTAACAGCCTCAATGTGAAAGGGAGGAGCCACTAGTCCAGATTTCAGGCAGGCTCAATTCATCTTCAGTCCCTCTAATTCATCTCACATATTTCCATTTCATCATAGAGCTAGTCCATCCTGAGTGCCCTCTACATTTTGCATGTGCCCTCCCAATGCTGTGTATTCTATTTCAGTAATTAGAATTCATCAACTCATGAGATCAAACATTTATTTGATCTGTAGCTATCTTAGATGTGCTACTGCAAGGTATAGATACATTTAGTACTTCACTCGATAGTCCCTAAATTTCCTTCTGTGCCTCAAATAGAGTTTAGGAATGTTAACATGTCATTCTCCTTTTAGCTCCCCTGTGCTCGTAATAGACTCTGCCTAACTTCTGTTTTTGAAACCTTCCTGTCCTTTGATGGCATAAACAAAAACAAAGATTTACCCAATCCATCTTAGCTTATTTTAATTAAAACATTTTTCATATTTATTCATTAAAATAAAAAAATGAGTGAAAAATGCTAAACCAGATAGGACGCCAGTAAAATAGGCTTAAATCAAACTTACCCCAGGCAAACAATCTACATAGTAACTCTATCAAGATAATCTAGAATTGCTGTGCCACTAAGTAGCTGGGCAGGAGCAAATGAAAACCACCTGTGAAAGAAGATAAACATCCTAGGGCTAAATTGTTTTCCACACGCAATTTCTTAACTACAATGTCCAACTCAAAATAAAAGGTAAGCAGTCATCTTAAGAGTTAAGACAAAATGAGTAGGAACAATCAGAAACAAAAAATAGCATAAAAACGATCCATAGGCGCCTTCAATAATGGTATTACAAAACACAGATTATAAAATAATCCATATCTGGAAGTTTTCTCAGAGAAGTGGGTTTAGCTGATTAACAATCAAGTAAGCACTATTATAAACCTTAAAAATAGATAAAATTTAGAACACAGTGGAGAAATGTAATATACTTTAGTATAGATTCTAACAGTTAAAATATTCCACAGTTCTTTGGCATTCAAAAACTGATGTGAACTCTAATCATAATTCTTTTTTATTTAATATCTCTGCACCTTATAGCATTTTCCCTTTATCTAGACTATTCTTCAATATTACTATAATGTGTCTAATTTAGTGCTTCTTCAATCTTAAGATTCATATTGTCTGTTCTGCAAAATATCCATAATCACTTCAAATATTGTCTGACCCCCATTTTTATTGCATCTTAATGGAATTCATTATAGATTAATGCAGGTTTTTCTCATACTCTCCTCCTACCATTCTTTTATCTTCTGTAGCACATTTTGATACTAATTTTGTAGCACATTTTGATAATAACACATAATAATAACTTCTCTCACTATTGTGTACCCAATATGTGCCAGGAACTATGTAAGTACTTTATATTTATTCCTAAGAATCATACTGGAATCCAAAAAAACATAAATTAAATAACTTGATGATTGTTACAAATTTGGTCTCATGCCACCTTTGGGTGATTTCTTCTTTTCGTTTGTGTGTAACATTTATTTTACCTAAGTTTAATATTTATTTCAATTGTCATTTTTTCTAAGACTTTCTTTTCCTTTAGTTCCTTTTTAAATCAATGTGCTTTTCCACAATGCACCATTTTTGCTTTATCAATTCTATTTTTTAATTTATCTTTTTGAACACATTAATATATATATTTTAAGTATCTCTCATGTTAATATAGTATCTGTTTCTTGGATGTCAAATCTTTTGTTTATTTCATCCACTGATTGTCTCTTATAAAGTTTGTTTCCTTTTGTGTTTTGTAACATAGATCATTGAGTTGTCTTCAGCAGACTTTCTACAAGATTCTCTTTGTCCTCTGAGTTACCTACTTGTGTAGACTTCTTATCTCAGATTACCTCAATAACACAGTAAATGTGCATATAGACCCATGCCAGCACATAATATAACTTGAGTTTCAATTTCTTGCCAACAACACTTATGACCCTATACACTTCCCCGCATGAGTAGCCCACTTACTTGACATATCCCTAGGTGAAGGACTGAAATTATTTTTAGTCTGTCCTATATTTGAGTTTCAGCTCCAAACTAAAACCCAGATTTGGGGCTTAGCGTCTTAATTTGTTTATCAGGCAAAACCCTGTCCAAGGAAATTATTCCATGTCAATATTCCCCAAAGCTTTGTAGCTTCACTTTGTGGTTTCTATTATGACATCCTTTACTTCTTCATATTTAGCATGTGGGAATTCCCTTTGTTGTCACAGAGTTGAAGCATGCATTTAAATTATTCTATTGTGTTTCATCTGGACTTTTAATATGTTTGGTGTGAAAGTGAGAGATGTCTTCAGTCCATTCTGTTCAATATATCACCCTAATATAGTAAAACATTATTTGCAGCTAGATTTTTGAATTTGAATAATCCTTTCAATAGTCCATTTTATGCATTTATGATTGTTTCCTTAAATAATAATAGTATACTTCTAATCTATTGGGAATTTCATTGGCAGAAAGCAGAAATGAAAATTTATATTGAATTGTTAGGTAATGTTGATTTAGTACAAAATATAGTTTAAGTCATATTTTATAAGAATGCCTAAAAAATACACAAGCAATGTGATAAAAACAAAACATTATTGTTACTTTGAAATCTTACAAATGCTACTTGATTTCCTCAAATATCCATTTAATTCATAAGGGAGAAAGCAATAGTTTCGCAAAAAAAAATATACAAAAGTATGCAATATAACAATAAAGTAGTATTTCAGGATAACCCATAACACTTGGTATACAACACAGATTCTTAGAACAAGATCTACAGATTTTTGTGTCTTCAAATTTATTCCCAGCTAACAATGCATTTAACTCACTTCACTTCAACTCAGTTCATGAAATATATTAAGAAGATTACAATATTCCTAAGACTTAAGAACCAGAAAATTTGCCTAGTTTTCTCATCTCTACAATTCTCCTTCTTCATTTGTAAAAGATAGTAATACTGATTTTTTTCTCTCTTTGTAAACTTCTAATTATGATTTAATCAATGACATTGAACAATTATACAAAAAGTCCTCCCTTATACTGTACCCTAATATGCCTAAATTAATATGAATCCACTATTTCTAATTCTCAACCAAAAGACTATTTAGCTGAATCAATCCAATCTGCTATCTACATAATGGAACATATTAAAGCTTTTATATTTTCTACTTGCCTGCATATCTTAAATTAATATATCTAATAGTATAAACAAGCCTATGTTGTAAAAAGAGATTATATACTACTGTGAAATTATCTAATTTTATAAAAACATATTTTCATAAATAATGCTATAATATTAAAGCTTTGGGATATAAGATATACAATCTAACATGAATTTATAATTGTTTTGATACATTTCACATATGCCTCATTTGTAAAAAATAGTATTAAATTGTTAGACCAATAATAATTGTGTCAGTCATTTTATTAATAGCTTTATCCTATTTAACTTAAACTTTTAATTTCATATCTGATTCAAGTTCTCTTTCTGTCATTTTAGCGTACGTTATAGCTGTGGCTCAAGTTTCTTGGACCGTGTGCATGGGGAGGGAGTGAAATCCCATACCTCCGTTTTTTTTCCCCTCTTCTTTCAGTGAGCTTTTTTGAAAAGAAAGAGGAAAGAGGGACAGAGAAAAGATATGTGTCTTATGTGATTTCCTGTTGCTAGATCGCTGTCCTCTTTCTCTTGTTTGACATGGTTTCTTATGTAACAGCTCACAGATTTTTCACTTATAAAATTAGTCCAAATGGTTTATCTCAAATGATGGGCACATGCATTCCTTGCATAGCCCTGTGTGGTTTTCACTTTCTGTAGAGTCCCATGCAGAGAAGTTGCAGTCCATCCAATCCCCACGTTCAGATTTGACTTTCTTTTCTTCTGTATAGTCTTGCTACTCTGAAATCTCTTGCTCATCAGTCCTCTTTTAAAGAAGATTAACCTCTTAAGTGGGATATAAAAAAGACAGTTCAATCTTAAGTGGCTTCTAAGTTCATGGTTCAGGGATATCTACCTATATGCATTGTATATCTATACATTGAAGAAATGTAATAAGATTAATTGGCAATCCCTCTTGCTGGAAAACTGCAATTTCTTCTCTGCCTTTTACTCTATAGTTCCGACTTTATGGATAAGAAGAGAAGTTCAGCCAGCCACAATTTTGGTACCTGTGTGGGACAAATAGTTTTTCTAAAAGAACAATCAGATCCCTCAGAAAGACTATTGCCTTGCCCACTGTGCTCTCCCTTCCATCCTTTATATAAAAGGTGAATTGTTTAAAAAGTGAATATTATTATTATATTATTAATGCATTATATAAAAATTAGCACTAACATAAAATATATTAATATATTATACATAAAAATTGAATAGCACTAAAGCTTTATAAAAAAAGTGAATGGTCAGAAATGCTACAATTTAGCCTGCATATTGGGGAATTACTTGGGCTCAACGTTTCCCTTAAAATGTGGAATACTAGGAGGGGATGAAGCATGATAGCCTAATAGAAACCTCCAGTGATCATCCCTCTGCATGAACGCCAAATTCAACATATATCCATGCCAGCAAGAACCTTCTTTTAGAAGAACCAAAAATCAGGTGAGTGATCATACTATTTGGTTTTAATATTGTATCAATGAAAGAGTCATTGAAGAAGAGAAAAGAGACAATACTGGATTTCCTACACCACCCTTCCTCCATTTCCCAGCAGTGCCACACCAGTTCGCAGAGTGGACTGAGGATCTGTGTGCCCCGGGAAGGGAGAATAAAGTGATTGTGGGATTTTGAATTGAAACTCGGGGCCTCTGTACCACAGGGGAACACAGTACAGGGCAGAATTCTGTGGGCACCAAAGGAAGGAGCACTTAGAGCAGCCTGGTCAGAGGAAAATCCTCTCCCTCAAAACCAGACAAGCCCCACCCCGAGCTGATTAAAAGCAGGCTGGGCCCTGGACTAAATTTGTAAGGCAGTCAGGCTTCAAATGTAGAAGTCCTTTGGCAATTCCTGGAGCTGTGCTGGCTCAGAGCCAGTGAGCATGGGATTTGTATGACACAGTGAGACACTAGCCACAGCATCCAAGCCAGTGCTTGTGTCATCCTGCCCCAACTCCAGGCAGTGCAGTTCAAGAAAAGACTTCTTCCACTTGGAGGAAGGAAAAGGAAGAGTTCAGAGGACTTTGTTTTGCAACATGGGTAGCAGCTCAGCCACGGTAAAATAAAATACCAAGCAGACTCCTGAAGCCCCTGAGCCTAGGCCTTAGTTCCTGGATAGCATTTCTGTACTCACCCTGGGTGAGAAAAAAATATGATTCCTTGAAGGGAATAACCAGTTCTGGCAAGGTTTACCAAGTGCTAACTAAAGAGACCTTGGGCTTTGAATAAACATCAGAAGTAGCCAAGCAGCAGTCACCAGGGGCATTGGGTGAGACTGGGCTGACTTCATGTGTGACCTGGTGCTGGCAGCCATGAAGGAGTGCCCATGTCCCTCATCCACAAACTCCAGCAGCTCAACATAGAAAGTGAGGGAATAGAGTGAGAGACTTTGCTTGATAATACAGGGAATTCTCCCATAGCTTACTCAAATGTACAAAGTTAGTACTACCAGGAGATTACAAGAGTCACAGTGTTACTGAGATTGGGACACCCTCAGTGCTGATATGACTGCAGTGACCAAAGACTTAGATTACAACACTCAGTTCCCTTCGAATATTCAAAGAGGTTTTTCAAGAAGGACAGGTTCAAACAAGCCCACACAATGAAGATTAAAATAAATACCTGTCTTCAATGCCTAGACATCGAGGAATATTAACAAGCCTCTAAATACTCATGAAAACATAAGCACACCAAACAAACTACATAAGCTACAAATGACTAATCCTGGAGTGATGGAGATAATGTGACCTTTCAGGCAAATAATTCAAAATAGTTGTAATGAAGAAGCTCAATGAACTTTAAGACAAACACACAGAAAGAACTAAGAAGCTTATCAAAGAAATTTAACAAAAACTTTGAAATAAAAATAATAATAACAAAGGCAGAAATTTTGGAACTGAATAATTCAATTGGCAAAGAAAAATATATCAGGGTCTCTCAATAGCAGAATTGACCAAGCAGAAGAATGAATTAGTGACGGACTTAAACCTAAGGCATAAAACCTTAAGAATTCTAGAAGAAGATATTAAGAAGACCCTTTCAGACATTGGCCTAGGCAAAGAATTTTTGAAGAAGACCCCCAAAGCAATCACTGAAGCAACAAAAATAAATAAATGGGACTTGATAAAATTAAAATATATCAAATTACTGAAAGAAAACATTAGGGAAAGGCTTTAGGATATTGGTCTGGGCAAGGTCTTCCTAAGTAATACTCCAGAACACAGGAAACCAAAGCAAAATTGGACAAATGGCACCACATCAAGTTAAAAAGCTTGTTCATAGCAAATGAAACAATCAACAAAGTGAAGAGACAACCCACAGAACAGGAGAAAACATTTAGAATCGACCCCATACAACAGAGGATTAATAACTAGAATGTATAATGAGCTCTAACAACTCAATAGAAGAAAATAAAATAATCCAATTTTAAAAATGGACAAAGGATCTGAATAGACATTTTTCAAAAGAAGACATACAAAGGGCCAATGGAATGGGTATATGAAAAAATGCTCAACATCATCAGTCATCAGGGAAAAGCATATCAAAACTACAATGAGATATCATCTCACCCCAGTTAAAATGGCTTTTATAAAAAAATACAGGTAATAATGAATGCTGGCAAGAGAATGTGGACAGAGAAGAACCCTTGTACATTGTTTAGTGGGAATGAAAATCAATGCAGCCACAATGCAGAACAGTATGGAGAATCCTCAAGAAACCAAAACTAGAAAAACCATATGACCCAGTATCTCATTCTGGGTATATATTCAAAAGCAGGGAACTCAGTATATCAAAAAGATATCTGTACTTCCATGTTTATTGTAGCACTATTCACAATAGCCAAGATTTGGAATAAACATAAATTTCCATCAACAGATGAATGGATAAAGAAATTGTGGTACATATGCACAATGGAATATTACATAGCCACAAAATAATGAAATCCTTCCACTTGCAACAACATTGATGGAACTGGAGAAGACCACATTAAGTGAAATAAGCCAAGCATAGAAATAAAAATTTCTCTTGTTCTCATTCATGTGTGGAAGCTAAACAATTAATCTAATGGAGACAGAGAGTGGAATAATTGTTCCAGTACCTGATAAGGGTAGCAGGAAGAGGATATAAAGTGGAGATAGTTAATGGGTGCAAAAATATGATTAGACAAAATTAACAATATTTGATAGTACAACAAAGTGACTATAATCAACCATAGTTAGGATACACTTTAAAATAACTAAAAGAGTAGAATTGGCATGTTGCTAACACAAAGAAATGATAAATGCCTGGGATAATGTATACCCCAATTACCTTGATTTGATTAATTCATATTGTATACTTATATCAAAAAAATCACATGTACATTATAAATATATACAACTATTACAAGAAATAGACTGCTGACAGCATAGTTGCCTCCCTCAATGGCTTACAGACATGTGTGACTCATGGTTTCATCAGGAAAGTAGAACCTCCATTGATGATAGGAATAATGGATGTATGTGGAGATTAAACCTTGTATTAATATCAGGTTATTAAGTATGAAATATCTGATTTCCTTAAGTACTAATTTTGACAGTTGATATTTCTGGCATTTCACTTGGACATTTTTGTTTTATTTTTACTTTTAAATGCACATTTTGGCTTGTGGTTATCTTTCATTTTTTTAGAGCAATTTTTGTGAAACCATAGAAAAGTCAAAAATTCATGTTATTTTTGAATATGAGTTTCATTGTGGAACTAATGCAGCTCAGACAGCTTGAAATAGCAACGAAGTGTTTGTGAAGGATGCGGCTAATGAAAGCACAGTATATCAATGCTTTGAGACGTTCCATTCTGGTGATTTTAATCTTGAAAATAAGCCACGTGGGCAAACTGAGAACAAGGTAGATAATGATGAGCTGAAAGCTGTAGTGGAAGCAAATCCATCTCAAACTATGCATGAATTAGCAGCAAGGTTTGATGTTACTATTCCAACAATATTGAACCATTTGAAATAATTTGGCAAGGTAAAGAAACTGCATATATGGATTCCACATGAATTAAACAAGCGTTAGCAGAGAAATTGTCTCAAAGCTTGCCTTTCTTTGCTGTCATGACATAAATGTGAACCATTTCTGCACCATATTGTTACATGTGATGAAAAATGGATTCTTTTTGACAATTGCAAGCATTTGGCACAATGGTTGGATAAAGATGAAGTACCGAAACACAGTCCAAAATCAAATATTCATCAAAAAAAGCTACTGGTGTCTGTTTGGTGGTACAGTGCTGGTATTATCCACTATAGCTTCATGAAACCTGGTTAATCAATTACACCAATGTCTACTGTAATCAATTGAAATGATGAGTATGCTTGAGATTAAGCAGCCAAAATTGGTCTATAGAGACAGACCAATCCTCTTGCAAGACAATGTTTAACCATATATCACACCAACAATGCTGCTCAAACTACAGAAGGTGGACTTGGAAACTCTCTGTCATCCACCATATTCACCAGATCTTGCACCAAGTATCTACTATTTCTTCCAGACTTTGGATCACTTCTTGCAAGGAAAAATATTCAATTCTCAACAAGCTATGGAAAACGCGTTTCGCGATTTCACTGCCACTTGCTGTCCAGGCTTCTTCGCTGCTGGCGTAAACAAGCAACTGTTAAAATGGCAAAACTGGGTTGATAGTTTAGGCACATACTTTGATTAATTGTACTGCTTCTTGTTTGAGATATAATAAAGTACACTTTTGATACAAAATTGTGCATTTGACATTTAATGAGCTATGTACCCATAATAATTAAACATAAAGAAAATTTTAAAATTAAAAAAATATATGCAGTAGCTTCCCCAATTCTTACATTTGTGTTTTATTTGGAAGTCTGGATTAGGAGAAACAAAGTCTACTCAATTTATTTCAAGTAGTTTTCTATAGATGCCTAAAATTAAATCCCTATGTCAGGTTTGCTTGTCCTCCCCCAAGTGTTATCAAAGCATTACTCATAATTATTCACAAAAATCACACATTTCAGAGTCTTCCCCAATAGATTTAGCTTTGAAGAATACATTTTATGACTAAGAGTAATTCCTTAACAAATAATATTTACTAATAATTTAAATAATAAGTCATGTTAAAAATACTGTTCAATGGAAAATACTTAGGATTATAAATTGATCTTGTAAAAAAATTGCTACTAATTTACAAATGACTCAAAAAGGTAGAAAAGGTAGTATAACAAGTAATTATAAACCTTAGAATAATACATTTGATCATGTTTTGGGTATCTAACATATTTCTGCTTCTAGAATTCTTCGAAGACTACTGTAGCTCTTCAGCATATATTAGAAATTGACAGCTCATTATCAACTCATTAGGAATGCTGTTAACTGTGCAAAAGAAATATATTCTGCACAGTAGACTCCGAATTGTGAAATGTATTGAAATTTGAGCTAGATTCAGCATTTCAGAGAGAGAAAAGATCTTCCATTCAATTAATGGGAAAGCATACAACTGCATGGTTAAAATGAAAGAAAAAACTTAAGTTTCAATATATTTCAAAAAACAACCCTGAATTATATATTTTCTTGTTCTTTTACTTGTTCTCTGACTTCCAATTTATAGCAGTTGTCTTTCAGTCTCCAGTTCCTTTCAAAACAAATGCACTGATCATTGATTCTAGGTTCTCAACTATAAAATCATTTAAGCTAAATTTTGAAGATTACTTGGAATTATTTGAGTCAATAGGCAAGGCCAAATTGCTTTTATGAATAAACATGTGAAAGTAAGATATTTTAAAATATTTTTAAATAAAGAAAAAATGATTCTAAGTTTAAAAAAAAAAGTCACATCTGTGGTCTGAACTTGATTTTAACTTAACAGAATTAAATAGTAGTCTATAGGAGACTATAGGCCAAATTCAGCCTACTATCTATTTCTGTAGATAAACTTTTCTTGGAACACAGCCACACTCATTCATTCATTTTGGAATTACCTATTGCTGTTTTCATGCCATACTAGTAGAGTGAAGTAGATGCAAAAGAAAGCATACGACCCACAAACTTAATATATTTACTCTTTGGCATTTACTATTTGACCCCTGAGATTTTTTTTGTATCTTGATTTTTATGCTATTTGGGATATAAAATAATAGATGAATTATAAAAAGTATTTCTTTGTATAGCCCAAGAAACTAGAAACTTTTACCTACATATCTTTAACTTTGGACTTTGGGCACAAAATTCTAGACACCTTTAAATATTTACCTATAAGTAAATTAGAGCTAAACTATAGAGTGATTTATAAGCCTAGATTTATATTCTTGTTTTCACTTTCTCTCTTTGTTTTTGTTAACAGAGATGGGATCTCAGTCCACAATTGTAGTCTACAATCAAAATACTTAAAAATTAATATAATTTTTATTTTGAACCCATGAACCTCCAGGGTAGTAGAAATTTAAAATCATTGTGCCAATTTGAGAATTTTTCTTATTTCACAGTTTCTAAGTCTGTATAAACTCTAGAAGTATTTGGAGGAGTAGATATTGATATACACCTCTCTTTTTTGTAACTTAATAATTGCTCTTGTATGATTTTAGTCATTAATCCACACTGGTGATTCCAAAGCTGTCTAGTATTTTGCATGGGACTTGGTCATGGTAATCCAAACAGTTCATCATGAGATTTCATGCTATTTTATCCTGTAGGCCCTTTCATGTCTGTTGGATCTTACATATATTTCAAGACCATTTATAGGGATTGATTGTGCCTCAGCCTACTCTTCTTACACTACTCTGTGGTAGAGAAAGTCTCTGTATGCACCATTTATCTATTCTTACTCTATAACTTTTCCATCTTGTTTTTTTGCAGCTTCCTTATGGCTCTGCCTGGGAATAAGGAGCAGAAACACCTGTCTAGAACACACCATTACTGTACGATTATGACTCTGTGTCTCTCTACTCAGTATACAAAAGAAAGTCAGATGTTTCCAAATCCTCATTTTTTCCATTCATTTATTTTTACTTAATAGTCTCCTTCTTTGAAAGATAACGGCCTATACATAAGAAGCCCATAAGAAGAGGACAGGTCAATGTGTCTTGCTACATTTTTCTGCAAAAGTAAGGAATCCAAATATCAGGTCTAATTGAATCAAGATGAAACAACAACAACAACAACAACAACAACAAAAAACGAAACTGGTAATAAAAATAAAAGTCTGTTAAGATTTCTGAAGTAAAATTTCACTACACTGGTTTCTTCCTATTGCCATTTCAATCTTAAACAAATATTAATTTTGCATGTCAATATCTTTTTATGCAATTTCTGGTCCAGATAGGTTAGATTGGGGTAATGTAGCAATTAACGCTTGACTCTTAGTAGTTTCGTGTGATAGGTGTTGATACTATTTCATCACATATATCTACTACAAATTGGTGTGTCTTTTCCAAACACTAAGTTCTTCAGTATGATGAAGACTCCCTGTTTTGAGATCCACCCTTGAAACGAGTTCTTTTGCATCACCAAGAAGAGCAAGAAAGAGACTAGAAACCATGTCAAAACTTTTCTCTGACTCAGCCAAGATGGGAAACATATTACTTTATCTCACTTATTGGCTGGAGTTAGCCACACTATTTCATTTAAGTATAAATGGGCTGAAAGTGAGTCACTTCTGTGTCCAGGAAGGAGAAATTTGTAATGAGATTTAGTGAACACATAGTAGTATTTCCAATATCAGAGATATAATTTGATGATGTTACAAATCCTCAAATCTTTTTAATATACACATTATCAGGGAGCATATTTTTCACCATTGATAAAACATATTACATAAGGGAAAAGTTCCATCTTAGAAAAAAAGGGAATAAGCTAAAAATACCCAGCATGTCTCTAGTAAAAAACAAATGACAATCTTTCCTCATTCTGAAGGAAACAATTGAACCCAGGCTTTCTCTTCCAATGTGTTCCATATATCATAACCTCAAAATGACACATGTAACTAAACTTTTTTTTTCCAATTTGTTTTATTGTATTAACATATAAATAACATAAAATTTACTGTCAACAATTTTTAAGGATATAGTACAGTATTATTAAAAAACGTTAGTAAACCATCATCACCATTCATCTTCTGGCCTATTTTCCTCTTGCAAAATTGAAACTCTGTACCCATTAAACAGTGTCTTCTCATGTCCCTACTCCTGCCCCTGGCAACCACCATTCTACTTTCTGTTGCTATAATTTTGACTACTTTGAGTATCTCATCCAAGTAAAAACATACAATATTTGTCTTTTTGTGACTGGCTTAATTCACTTAGCATAATGTCCTCAAGTTTTATCCATGTAGCATATGTTAGAATTTCCCTCCTTTTCAAGATTATATAATATTTTTTGTGTGCATATAACACATTTTTCATATCCATCCAACCCTCAAATGACACTTGAGTTGCCTCCATATATTAGCTATTGTGAACAATGCTGCACGTGGGTGTACAATTATCTCTTCAAGACCCTACTTTTATTCTTTTTGGTGTATATTTATAATTAGAATTGTTGAATCATATGGTAATTCTATTTTTGATTATTTGAAGAACTGTATATTATTCATACTGTTTTCCACAGCAGTTATATCATTTTACATTCTCAGCAACAGTGCACAAGGGTTCCAATCATTGCATACTTGCAACACTTGTTATTTTCTGCGTTTTTGTTGTTGTTATTAATAGCATCTATCCTAATGGGTATAAAGTAGTATCTCATTATAGCTTTGATTTGCATTCTCCTAATGATAAATTATGTAGAGCAATTATGTCATGTGATTATTAGCTATTTGCATACTTTCCATGGAGAAATGTCTATTCAAGGTTTTTGTCCATTTTTGATCAGGCTGTTTAGTTGTTATTGTTGAGTTTTAGGAATTATTTATGTATTCTGAATAATAATCCTTTATCAGATATGATTTATAAATATTTTCTCACATTCTATAGGTTTCCTTTGTACTCTGTTGATTTTTCTTTGGTGTATAATTTTTTTTTAATTTTCACGAAGTTCAATTTGTCTAGTTTGTTTTTGTTGCTGTTATTGTTTTGGTTGTTGTTGTCTGGGTCCTTAGCCTCACATCCAAGAAATTACTGCCAAATCCAA
This sequence comes from Mirza zaza, assembly GCA_008750895.1. Classification (NCBI taxonomy): domain Eukaryota; kingdom Metazoa; phylum Chordata; class Mammalia; order Primates; family Cheirogaleidae; genus Mirza; species Mirza zaza. The sequence continues at coordinate 83,049 of VSMD01139132.1, read as the reverse complement.
TGCTGTGAAGCTTTGCTTCTGTGTTTCATTCTAAGAGTTTATTAGTGTTCGGTCTTACATTTAGGTCTTTGATCCATTTTGAGTGAATTTTTTGTGTATAGTGTTAGCTAAGCATCCAACTACATTCTTTTGCATGAAGTTACACACTTTTCCTAGCACTATTTGTTGAAAAGCTTGTCCTTTATTTATTGAATGCTCTTGGTACCCTGTCAAAAATCATTTGACAATGTATGCAATGGTTTATTTCTGGGCAATCTCTTCTATTCTATTGCTCTATAAGCCTGCATTTATGGTACTACCACAAGGTTTTGATTACTGTAGCTATGAAGTTTGGAAATCAGAAAGTGAGAATTCAACAGCTTTTTTCTTCTGTTTTTTTTTTTTTTTTTTTTTTTTCATATTCAAGGATGGTTAAACATCCGAAAATCAATCAATTCAATATACCACATTAACAGAATGAAAGGTTGTTCTGGATATTCAAAGTCCTTTGAAACTTTATATGAATTTTAGAATATGTGTTTCAATTTCTGCAAAATCATTATTAGAATTTTGATAGGAATCTGTAACTTGCTTTGGGTACTAAAACTTCTTAGCAATATTAAATCTTTTAATCTATTAACATAGAATGTATTTCTATTTATTTATGTACTCTTTAATCACTTTCAGCAACGTTTTGTAGTTTGCATTGTAAAAGTCCTTTAGTCCTTGATTAAGTTAATTCGTAAGTATTTTATATGTTTTTGTAAGTGAGATTATTTTCTTCCCTTCCTTTCAGATTGTTCGTTGTTACAGTAGGGTGTGTGATTTTGTACCCTGCTACTTTGATCCTTTCGTGTATTAGTTCTAACAATTTTAGTGTAGAATTGTTAGGGTTTTCTAAATATAAGATCATCTCGCTTGCAAAAGAGATACTTTTATTTCTTCCATTCCACTTTGAATGCCATTTCTTTATTTATTTATCTAATTGCCCTGACTAGAATTTTTGGTACTATGTTGAAAGCCGGCATCCATTCCTTGTTTCACATTCTAGAGGAAAAGTTTTCAATCTTTCACCACTGAGCACCATGATTCCTGCAAGTTTTCCATATACACATCTTTTATTATCTTCAGGTTGTTTCTTACTGTTCTAGTTTGTTCCGTTTTTTGTACCATGAAAGTGTGTTGGGTTTTAACCTATTTTTTTTCTACATCTCTTGAGATGATCTTGTGTGTGTTTTTTTTCCTTTCATTCTTTTAATGTGGTATATTAATTACATTGATAGATTTTCAGATGATTAACCATCCTTGCATATTTATCCAGGAAGAAATCCTACTTGGTCATGTTGTATAATCTTTGTAATATGCTGATGAATTTGGTTTGCTAGTATTTTGTTGAACATTTTTTCATCAATGTTCATAAAGAATATTGGTCTCTTTTTTTTTCTTGTAGGGTCTTTGTCTAATTTTGGTTTCAGGGTAATACTCGCCTAATAGAATGAGTTAGGAAGATTTTTTTCCCTCTTTAATTACTTTTGAAAAACTTTGAAAAGAATGAATGTTAATTCTTCTTTAAATATTTGGTAGAATTTACTCATCAAGCCATCAGATCCAGGGCTTTTCTTTGTTGAGAGATTTTTGATTACTGATTCAATCTCCTTACTAATTATAGGTCTATTCAAATTTTCTATTTCTTCATGATTTAGTCTTGGTAGGTTTGCATTTCTAGAAATTTATCCATTTCATCGTTATCTAATTTTTTGTTGTACAATTGTCTATAGTACTGTCTCATAAGAGTTCATAACAAAAATTATTTTCAAGTTTTGCTTTTGCCATATTAATGAAATATATTCTTTATAGAAAAAACCATAGAAATATGTGAATATTTAATCAATACTATCTTCACTATTATATTTTCTCCTTATAGCCTTTATTAATCCTCATATGTGAGAGCTGTTAAAGGCAGGAAAGATAGCTCTATGTTAAAGAACATATTGGCATGGGTACCCTTTCAAGTAAAATAAATTGGTAGAAGGGAAAACTTATTTTAAGTTGAGTAACATTATTTTCTTTGTTACTTTCAGAATTGTATAATAACTAAATATATATACACATATATAAACATGTATGTGTTTAATTTAATTTGGGATTAAAGATTTAAAAAACAAAAGAAGAAAATTAAAAGAATAAAAAAAGAAGATACAATTAATTTGTTTTAACACAATAACAATATAATAATTTCTAATACAAGTATTTAAGAAAATAAGAAATATATATGTATTATTTTTTATTGAGTGATTCTAACTATAAGATAAAGATTTTTGCATACCAAGTATTTTTTAAGTGCTTGGAAAGTAAAAATAGCTGTTATAAGTAAGGATGCATCTGGAATTATATCTCTTTCAATCTTAAGTCTATCACAATGTGAAAAGAAAAAACTATTAGTTGAAAAGAACATGTAAAGCAAAATGTATTTGTGTCAGCAAACAGCCCACATGGCTGTGAAGTCCTGATTCACTTCCTTCCATTAATTCCCCCTATCAAGTAAACTGAAATTTAAATTACCATCTTCAAAGTTTAATTTATTTTCTTAGTCATGCAGTTAACTACATTTATAGAGGCCTGACTCTTCCAGAAAGAAAAAAGTGCTGATAGTAGAACCAATATAAGGGGAGAGGGAAAAAAAAAAATAAATGTAAAACTTGATTTAAAATGCTAATAAAAAGATTATTCTAAAAATGCATGTTGTTATTATTTAACAAAATTTTACCATTTTTAAGTGCTAACTTATCAATTTACTTTTAATCATAGTTTTTCCTTTTTTAAATTATATATTCATTTACTTAATCCAGATTCCACACTCTATAATCTCATTTGTATAGATTTAATTTTAATGTTGGGAAAAAGGGGAAATATTCTTGGTCTGTATGAAGATGCCATTCCTACTTTACCACACATAGAAAAATGAGTGAATTTATTTTATGCTCTGTGTGTGTGTGTGTGTGTGTGTGTGTGTGTGTGTGTGTGTATGTATGTATGTATCCTAAAGAATTAATTCAGAACTTAAAGGTCATTTACAGGTCATGTAATTAAAACCCTATCCAAAATAAAAATCCCCCTCTGTAATCTATCTCTCAGAGTTAGCTAAGTGAAAGAAAACACACAACATCATGACATACTCCTTTAATGACATTTACTTTGTAGACATTTTTCTTAGATTAAGCTGTTTGGCTTTACATGTTGGAGGTTTATTGGATGTATGAGGGGAGTGCTCTGGAAATCTGCTTCCGTAAGGGAGTAAAGAAAGAGGAATTACACAGAGGAAGCAATTAAACTGGACTGCAGTTGCACAAAAGCTTTGGCCAATGTGATGGAGAGCTGTGGAGTTAGGATGACCCTTCAGAGTTATCCTGAGCTTATAGGAGGAAAGCTCATTCCTTATGTCATAGTATAAGCCAGCCATTGGAATTAGAGTGCCCCTGGGGAAGTCCTGTGGTCTCTGCAGAGGTAGCAATTCTGGCAGGACAAGTTAGCTATAAGCTGTCGGACTTCATCACACCCAGCAGCTGGAGAAATGAATGCTTCAGTTTTAAAGTGTGGGTCTGGGTGACTTAGAAAAGATTCTACTCAGCCAAACCCTTGCTCCACTCAGATCCATTGTCTTTTAAGAAGAAAGCTTTCTAATGACCCCCAAAGAGTTATCTTCTTTCCTGGGAAAACTTTCAAGAAGTGTAGCGCTATGAACTATGTCTTTCACCTCCATTCCTCATCACTGACACTAAACCAGAGGTCTGAACTGTTATTTATAGACTTTCTCAACTACTTCTTATTTGAGATTTTTCTTACTCTAAGCTAACACCTCTGTGTTATTTTTCATGGTCTAAGTCCGCAAGTACCACACCCTTTTCAGGTCATGGCAACCACAAAATAGTCTGTTCAGTGTGGAATTTGCACCAAGGACTACCATCAAATGCCCTAAAAAGTCATCTGAAGAATCACATATCTCCTTTAATGTCCCCAGATTTTTACAGCAGCCCAAGAATATGTTGATAATTGCAGTCAATTACACTAGACAGAAGAATAACTCCTTTTCTTGCCTCATGGTTTCTTACCACATGGAGTCTAACTAACCACACAGCAATCATAACCAAATGTTATTAGGACTATTATTATAGGCTCTGGTGAACTCCTTCTTCTTTAACAAGAAGCACCTCTAACCCACAGAGTTGGCATGGGAATTACAAATTCCTTAAGAAGGTAGCTAGGTGTAATAGTAAGCAGAGACACTTCTGCTTTTACTATTGGGTTACCAAACACAAGTTTTCTAACTGTTGGACACATAGCATCATATAATAAACATTGACTTAGGATGTGAACTGCATCCTGGAGAATGTCACTCTATTCTTACAGGATTAACTCCATGTCAGCACTTTAGTTCAAACTTCAGAGGCCATACTACCACTCTAATCAAGCCAGCAGCTTCTGGGCAACATAATATTTGATATAGTCATTTGTCTTAGTTTGTATGTGCTGCTATAACAAAATATATATAATTAGCTAATTTATAAAGAGCATAAATTTATTTCTCACAGTTCTGGAGGCTCTGAATTCCAAATTCAAGGGGCTGCCAGGGTTGATGTCTGGTTAGGGCCCAGCCTCTGCTTCTGAGAAGGCACCTTGAATGCTGTGTCCTCATATGGTAAAAGGGACAGAAGACAAAAGCTGGATCCCTCCAGCCTTTTTATAAGGCATTAATGTCATCCATGAGTGGCTCTTCCCTCATGGCCTAATCACTTCCCAAAAGTCCCACCTTTTAATATGGTTGCATTGAGGATACAGTTTCCAGCATATGAGTTTAAGGGGGACACATTCAAACTATAGCATAAGCAAATCTCACTGTCTACCTCCTTTGTTATCAATTGGATTTATTGTTCTGATGAGATGTTACACAAGATCCCTGGACTGGAAATTCAATACTTCATGAGCTCTACAATAATGCTGCTGGTTAAGAACCAGAGAGCACCACAAGCAAACCTCCGCCTGAAACATATATGCATTGTAGTTAAGATACCAGGGCTTAAGGAGTCTGATTGAGCTCCCTGAGGAAAGTGCCCTGTGGGCATAAGTGTTGGTCTCCGTTGATGGCAGGTTGGCTATTCAGCAACAGCAATGGTTAGATCAACCTTGATGTGTGAGGTTCAAACCATAGTCTCTAATGTAGTTTACATCCCTGCTACCTTGATTACTCCATTTCAGCAGTCATTGTGCAAGTACTAGAGACTGATGAGAAAGGCTGTCCGGTAGAGTCATTCTGGTTTTTTTGGTTATGTAGTATATTTTCCACGATGATGCTTAATTAACATACAATACAAAGATCCTCAAGTTTGTGATGTCCATCCACATGACTTTTCTCCAAATCTCTTTATCCCTGATGTTACAATTCTTCTACTATCCGGACTCTGACTAATGAGCCAAGTCATTTATAAATCTTTATGCATATATTTCCTTTGGAAACTTCTCTTTTCTACTTTTTCCAGCATATTATGGGGGTACAAATGTTCAGGTTATGTATTTTGCCCTTGCCCCCACCCCTCGAGTCAGAGCTTCAAGCTGGACACTTCTCTTTTCACAAAGAATGGATGACAAGGAACATTATCCAAAGATCTGGCCTCTAGGAGCATTGTGCCTTGTCATTGTCTTCAGGACTGCACATAGATGGACTGTAGTACAGGAGGATTCCATCTTCCAACTTGCACTCAGTGGGCCAAACCATTTCTTAACCAAGGTCGATAATTTCCTCCTCAGTTAGCTGATCATAAGCGACATGCACCTGCTTATGACTGAGCTAAGCTCAAGGGCGCAGGAGTGGTTCTAGGCTACCTGCTTGCACAGCTTTTTTGTGAATCAGAAACATTCTCCTCTCTATACTGAGCATACCACCTCATAGGATGGAATATTATCGGGTAGCGAATTTGGTGGGTTTGATAGAAGCCAGCAAGGCTGTTCTGGCTGTGTATTTATCTGATGTATCATAGTCAGGTGATTTTTCTTTTTCAGGGCTCAGTGACACTCTAGTATCTGATTTTGAATGGGTCTTAGATGTCTTGGATCTGCAGATCTTACTTTAGAATACCCACTGTCTTCTCTGAATCCTTTGATCTTTTCTTTCAGTGTTTACCCAAGCACTTCTCTCAGTGTTAGCGATTAATTTTTGCAAGCTGCCAAAGGTCATTGAGTAGTATGCAAATGTAATTTCTTGGACTCCTTGCCAGAGTGTTAAACCCTATATCATAAGAGTAAGCATATATGGATAAATTCTTCCTTATATAGCTTTATATTCTGGTCTCCCATGATTCAGCCCCTCAGAATTTAGCCCCATGTGTATTCTATGGACTCCTGTTGGTAGATCTTGGCTAGTTCCTACAGTTCTTTTGAAGTATAGTCCCTTTTCTCTCTTAGATGGACCAGAGGTAGTTGGGCATCTATATTCTTGCATGGACCAGCCACAGAATGAAAACTACTGTAGAGTGTAGGGTGATATTAAATATGACAACTCTTTTTGGGTAAGAGGAATTCCTGGAAAGATGCTCATTTGAAAGTGGTAATCTACCAACATTCCCAGCAGCTAAGAGGTTGCTTGCCTGAGTTGGGGAATCTGAGTGGTGCATCACAGATTCCATTTCATGATTCCAACATTCTTATTTACATTTCCCATCATTTTGCATAATATATTGTCTCTGTCTTATGTGTGGGCTTGACTATAACCTAAGTTAACCAAAGAATTGGCTGAGAGTATTTCAGACCACCTAATTCTCCATCTCTTTCCTCTTGATTTCAGATCTTATTTTGCTCTCTTAGGTTTCTGATTCTTCTTTCTAACAAAATCCCTATATCTGGCACCATTGTAAGAACCTAGTTCTATATGATTTTCTATTGAATGCTTAGAAGATGTTTGAGTAAACACATGAATTATTAAATTACAATTTATTTATTTATTTTTATCTTATTTTTTTATTTCAGCACATTACCAGGGTACAAATGTTTAGGTTATATATACTGCCTTTGCCCCTGGCCCCTGAGTCAGATCATTAAGCATGTCCATCCCCCAGACAGTGCACACCACACCCATTAGGTATGAATATACCCATCCCTTCTTGGACCCTCCCACCTGCCCAGCACCCAATGAATGCTACTACTATATGTGTACTTAAGTATTGATCAGTTAATACCAATTTGATGGTGAGTACATGTGGTGCTTGTTCTTCCATTCTTGTTATACTTCATTTAGTAGAATGGGCTCCAGCTCTATCTATGATAATACAAGAGGTACTATATCACTATTGTCTTTTGTGACTGAGTAGAGCTCCATGGTATACATATATACCACATTTTATTAATCCACTCATATATTGATGAGCACTGGGTTGTTTACTCATCTCTGCAATTGTGAATTATGCTGCTATAAACATTTGAGCACAGGTGTCTTTTTTATGGAATGTCTTTTTATCCTTCTGGTAGATGCCCAGTTATGGAATTGCTGGATCAAATGGTAGTTGTAGTTCTTTGAGGTATCTCCATATTACTTTCCACAGACATCATACTTGTTTTCAGTCTCACTAGCATCATAGGAGTGTTCCTATCTCTCCTCATCCACACCAACATTTATTGTTTTCAGACTTTTTGATAGAGGCCATTCTCACTGGAGTTAGGTGATATCTCATTGTGTTTTTTTTTTATTTCAGCATATTATGGGGGTACACATTTTAAGATTTCAATAAATGAAGTTTCCCTCCCTCTCCTCACAAATCTGAGTTTCCACATGACCATCCCCCAGATGGTGCACATATCACTCATTATGTATGTACATACCCGCCCGCCTCCCCCCTTCCACCTGCCTAATACCCTATTACTGTAGTACCATTAGGTGCTGCTCACTTAATAGCAGTTTGCTGGTGAATATATGTGGTGCTTGTTTTTCCATTCTTGGGATACTTCACTTATTAGTATGGGTTCCAGCTCTAACCAGGAAAATATAAGATGTACTATGTCACCATTGTTTCTTAGAGCTGAATAGTACTCCATGGTACACATATACCACATTTTATTAATCCATTCTTGGATTGATGGGCACTTGGGCTGTTTCCACAGCCTTACAATTATGAATTGTGCTGCTATAAACATTCAGGTCCAGGTGTCTTTTTGTAGAGTGTCATTGGATCTTTTGGGTAGATGCCCAACAATGGGATTGCTGGACACTTGTATCGCTTTAAGGTATCTCCATATTGCTTTCCACAGAGGTTGAACTAGTTTGCAGTCCCACCAGCAGTGTAGGAGTGTTCCCCTCTCTCCGAATCCATGCCAGCATCTATTGTTTGGAGACTTTTTGTTAAAGGCCATTCTCACTGGAGTTAAGTGATATCTCATTGTGGTTTTGATTTGCATTTCCCTGATGATTAGAGATGTTGAGCATTTTTTCATGTTTGTTGGTCATTCTTCTGTCTTCTTTAGAAAAGTTTCTGTTCAAGTCCTTTGCCCACTTTTTAATAGGGTTATTTGATTTTTTCTTGCTGATTTTCATGAGTTCTAAGTACATTCTAGTTATCAGCCCCTTATCGGATGTGTAGGATGCAAAAATTTTCTCCCATTCTGTAGGTTGTCTATTTACTTTCATGACTATTTCTTTGGCTGTGCAGAAGCTTTTTAGTTTCCTCATGTCCCATTTATTTATTTTTGCTGCTGCTGTGATTGCCTTTGGGGACTTCTTCATAAACTCTTTGCCTAGGCCAATGTCTAGGAGAGTGTTTCCAACATTTTCCTCTAGAATTCTAATAGTTTCATACCTTAGGTTTAAGTCTGTTATCCAGCCTGAGTTGATTTTTGTGAGAGGTGAAAGGTGTGGGTCCTGCTTTAGCTTTCTAAAGTGGCTATCCAGTTTACCCAGCACCATTTATTGAAAAGGGATTCTTTTCCCCAGCGTATGTTTTTGTCTGCTTTGTCAAATATTAGATGGCTGTATGAGGATGGTTTTATATCAGGATTCTCAGATATGTTCCACTGGTCAATATTCCTATTTTTGTGCCAATACCAGATTGATTTAATTACTACAGCTTTGTAGTATAGTTTGATATCTGGCATATTAATACCTCCCATTTTGTTTTTGTTGTCTAAAATTTCTTTTGATATTCGGGGTCTTCTTTGGTTCCACATGAAGTGTAAAATTATTTTTTCTATATCTGTGTAGAATGCTGATGGGATTTTAATAGGTATTGCATTGAATCTGTAGATCAGTTTGGGTAGTATAGACATTTTAATGATGTTGAGTCTGCTGATCCACGAGCATGGTACGGATTTCCATCTGTTTACATCCTCTGCTATTTCCTTCCTCAGTGTTTCATAGTTCTCCCTGTAGAGGTCTTTTACTTCCTTGGTTAAGTATATTCCTAGGTACTTTAATTTCTTTGTTGCTATTGTGAAGGGAATTGAGTCTTTGATTTGGGTCTCAATTTGATTGTTGTTGGCGTATATGAATGCTTCTGATTTCCGTGTATTGATTTTGTATCTTGAGACTTTACTAAATTCATTTTTCAGTTCCAGGAGTTTCTTGGTTGAATCTTTTGGGTTTTCTAAATATAATATCATATCATCAGCAAACAGTGAGAGTTTGGTCTCTTCAGCCCCTATTTGGATACCTTCAATTCCACTTTCTTGTCTGATTGCTGTAGCCAGGACTTCCAGCACTATGTTGAAGAGAAGTGGAGATAGTGGGCAGCCTTGTCTGGTTCCAATTCTAAGTGGGAATACTTTCAATTTTTCCCCATTCAGTATGATGTTGGGTATGGGTCTGTCATATATGGCTTGTATCATTTTCAGATATGTTCCTTCTATGCCTATTTTCTTAAGTGTTCGTATCATGAAAGGGTGTTGAATTTTGTCAAAAGCTTTTTCTGCATCTATTGAAAGAATCATGTGGTCTTTGTTTTTGCTTCTGTTTATGTGATGAATTGCATTTATAGATTTATGTATGTTGAACCATCCCTGCATCCCTGGGATGAAGCCCACTTGGTCGTGATGGATTATTTTTTTGATAAGCGTCTGGATTCAGTTAGCTAAGATTTTGTTGAAAATTTTTGCATCTATATTCGTTAGAAATATTGGTCTGTTGTTTTCTTTTTTTGTTGTATCCTTTTCTGGTTTTGGTATCAGAGTAATATTTGCTTCATAAAAGGTATCGGGAGGTTTCCGTTCTTCTCGATGTTGTGGAATAGTTTCTGCAAGATAGGTACTAGTTCTTCTTTGTAAGTGTGCTAAAATTCGGGTGTGAAACCATATCAACTGGGACTTTTCCTTTTAGGGAGATTTTTAATTGCTGTTTCTATTTCTGCTCTTGAGATTGGTATGTTCAGGAAATCTATTTCTTCCTGATTGAGCCTAGGGAGGCTGTGTGTTTCTAGAAATTTGTCCATTTCCTCCACATTTTCCAGTTTGTGTGCATAAAGATTTTTGTAGTATTCATAAATTATATCTTGTATCTCTTTGGGGTCAGTTGTGATATCTCCTTTTTTGTTCCTTATGGAGCTTATTAGAGATTTCTCTTTTCTGCTTTTTGTTAGCTTAGCCAGTGTTGTGTCAATTTTGTTTATTTTTTCAAAGAATCAACTTTTTGTTTTATTAATCTCCTGAATAGCTTCCCTGTTTTCAATTTCATTTAGTTCTGATTTGATCTTGTTGATTTCACTTCTTCTGCTGGGTTTGGGGTTGGTCTGTTCTTCTTTTTCCCACTCTTTGAGTCATTTCATTAGATTGTGTATTTGTGATTTTTTTTGACTTTTGGTTATAGGCATTTATGGAGATAAACTTTCCTCTCAGAACTGCTTTAGCTGTGTCCCAGAAGATTTGATATCTTGTCTCTCCATTGTCATTTTGTTCATAGAATTTTTTTATTTCCATCTTGATTTCGGCTGGTCTCCCCTCATTGTGTTTTTGATTTGCATTTCCCTGATGATTTGAGATGTTGAGCATTTTTTCATATGTTTCTTGGCATTAGTCTGTCTTCTTTTGAAAACTTTCTGTTCATGTCCTTTGCCTTCTTTTTGATGGGGTTGTTTGATTTTTTCTTGCTGATTTTCTTGAGTTCTATATAGATACTAGTTATCATCCCTTTATTAGATGTGTAGCATAAGAATATTTTCTCCCATTCTATAAGCTGTCTGCTCCTCTCTTGATAGTTTCCTCAACTGTGCAGAAGCTTTTTAATTTGATCAGGTCCCATTTATTTATTGTTTTTGTTCTGATTGCCTTTGGGGTCGTCTTCATAAATTCATTGCCTAGACCAATGTCTGTAAGAGTTTTTCTAATATTTTCTTCTAGAATTCTTATAGTTTCATGCCTTAGCTTTAAATATATTACAATTTTAAAATGGAATTTTTAAATACTGTTTTATACCCTCATGATTTCTCATTTTAAAATTAGAAAAATAGAGTGCTTTTATAGAATTTGGGAAAATATTGAAGTAGAAAAGTTAAGAACATTTAATGCATAAAAGACTTTCTTGGACTTATAAGGATTTTGGATTCTCAGAATGTGTAAGCCTTCAAAAAGTTACAATATTTTTTTCTTTTTTTTAATAAAGACATTTGCATGAACATAAGACATTGTTTTTAACAGTTCACAAGCTTCTGCTGTTTTTATGGTATCTGAAGGCTGTATCATCTTTTAATGTCAATGCATTTGGTTGCCATAGAAATTATAATGATGTCACTCACTATTTAAGTCTAGAAATAAACAGTAGGAACAGATGGGCACTTTAGAATGAAGGGTAGATTTTAGTGCAAATTTTCTTGAAAACAAAGAACAACAGGTTAAAAATCACATGCAAAAAAATAAAACTATCTTGTGTAACATTAAAAATTAGGATGTGTTTCCACAGTTAACCATCTAATTTGCTGGATTGAAATCACCAACATAAGAGCAGAAGGAGCACAAAAGATATTTCATTGGAGCAGAGATTGGAACAAACTCGTTCAGGTTGGTACTGGATCATAGTGACAATGTACAGATATAAACACCTAGTAATCTTAGCAAGGCTGGCGCTGAGATCAACTAAAGATAAATATAAATTTAACCTGAAAGAAGTTGGGTGTGATGACAGTTAACAGAAAGGCAGTAATATGTGTGAGAACATACAGAAACACATTTAGCATTCATGGATAGACAAAGTAAGCACATGTATCTAGGTCTAAAATGGAAACAAGTATTGTTTTCAAAATGTGTTGTTCCAAAATTGTTGCACCATTTACATATAAAAGATTTACAGATATGTCTGTGTTCTTTGTTGAAAAATTCTCTCTTTGGTATATAATATTCACAAATTGCCCAACATATAATATTGGAAGCACTGGTGGGTATCAGTATATAAGGATTATGCAAAAATTGAATCAGCCGAGTGAGAAGAAAAAAGTAATCCAAATACTAACTATAAGACTTTTTTGTTTTAGAAACTCTTATGTAACAGTTCCTAAAATACCTAAACATCCAATACCTTCCTTTATCCCTTATACCAAAAAAACTTGTGAAAATTTATCTAATTATGTGTTCTCTATTCAATTTTCAGTAGTTTTTATGTATAAAATGATTTGCTTATTGAGAAAGTTATATAAAAGCACATAATTTTTAATTTGCAAGTGTTTTTAGTTTATAGTCAAAAATTTCTAAAGATTTATATCCTCAAAAGGAAAAAAAATTAATTTAAAGCACAAAATTTACCTGCCGATATATAAAATGTCTCCTATGTGAAGTTTTTAAAAATTAATTTGTATTTTATTAATTACAATATTTATACACATTTACAAAACATTCTTATCTGAAATAAAGAAACCGTGATTAGACTACTAATTTTTATCTATATGTTTTTTGATCATGATCTGATGAAATATAATAAAGAGTAATTTTCACCTGACAAGAAAATTTGAAGTAATTTATAAGTGGTTATTGGATATACCAAAGGCAATTACAATATAGCTGTTGAGCATCTGGTATTTATTATAATTCTGCTGACAATAAAATTAGATTGAATACCTATAAATTTGGGAGCAATGATATTTAAAATGCCAGAATAAGATTTTGAAGAGTATAGTTTAGCTATTTTTTTGGAGCATTTATTTACCAACAAAGAAAATACATTTATCTCTCTAGGAAGGTATGAATGACATCTTTCCACATACTTTTCAAAAAAAAATTGGAGTAGGTCTGATCTTTTACTGATTTTGGAAGCTTTCTATAAAGTGGCCTCAGCCTACCAACATAAATCTTTTTTTTTTCTTTTGTAAATTCACCAACAACTTCTTGATTGATTTATGAACTGTACTTAGAATAGTTTTATTACTTAGAATTGTTTTAAATTATTTATTTAAAATAGTTTTGTTACTTAGAATTGTTTTGAATTTATAATCAGTCAACATTTCATTAGATACTAGATGATAAATTTACTTTACTTTTGAAAACAGAATTTTCTTTACATACTTGAAATCTCTTCTTCCTTCTTGCCTTTCTTTAATTTCCAAAACAAATTAGCTGAAAGAGTAAATTACACTTGCACTTTTCACTTCCTAATTTTTCATTCATTCTTCCTATGTCTCCATTTCCAATAATGTCCTTCCATAAACACTATACTCATTTAGATCACCAGTGGTTGTTGTGAGGATAAAGCCAGGAGACATATCCTACACATTAAGTTACTTTAAGTTTCTTTCTGTGACATTATTTTGCATTTTCTATTACACAATTTGAAACTTGCTTCTCTAGCATTCTAACACAAAACACTTAGGTTTCTTCCAACCCCTTTGCTCATAACTCTCTAGTCTCTCTTCTTTATCTTTCTAGCTTTTTATTTCTGGTCCCCCCACAAAGTTTTGTTTTTTTCATTTTCATCCTTAGAGTTTGTCTTCCAGACCCACATACTTTTCCCTCCCCTGCATCTTCTCATTTATATCAACATTTTAAAATATCACAATGATGCTGATGACACCAAGCTGTTCTTTTAAACACTTGTGTCTTTTGTTTGGGAGTTTTCACTTAAATGTCTTACTCATATCTATAGTTGCACTTTCACATTCAATTCTCAACTACCTTTTGGTACCCTGCTTTATAATCTTCTGTCCTTCTAATTCCTATATTAACTCTCTAGCTATTCATGCCTGAAATCAGGAAATCACCTAATAGATTCCGTTTGTCTAAGGGATAAGATATCTTTCCGTTTCCCTCACTGTTCTTCATCCCATTGGTTAGAAAATATTGTTACTATATTTTCTAAATTTCTTTTCACACTTCTCCTTTACTACTTCCCCTTTTGCATATCCATATTGATTATATATCTTAAATGCTGTCTGACCTCACTTTGATGTAAGTAAAAAATCCTTACAATTTCATAAAAGACCTTTTTCATGGTACTTAAATTTCCTTTACTGTATCATGTTTATTCGGGTTGTCTTTGCTTCATACACACTGTTCCCTTTTCCCAGAATGCTTCAATTTTTTACATATCTCTGGTCCCTGCTAGCATCTATCCCTAGTTAATTTTACTTAATCTACAAAACTCACATAAGCAGCATTTCTTGCAGGAAAATCTCCCCATATGTCTAACATTCAATGTGAGTAGATTATACATTCCTCTTTTTGTCCACTTAACAACATACTATTTCAGGAACAAGATTATCATTTTCTGATCTTTTTATTTATTTTTTGGTAAGCTTTATAAAAGCAGGCATTGTGTACTCTATGTCCTAAATTGAAGGACTTGCAAACATGTTGAATAAATAAATAAAAGAGTGAAATGCAGAAATTATGGACATTTAAACCATATAAGCATTTAATGGTGAGATTTGAGTGTGTTTATCCCATTCCTAGTTCTTTTAAATGGGCCAGACATACCTGTGAAAATGCATGGTAGACACACTTTAAAACCTAAGCAATGGATTTGGTTTAGCACCAGCGTACATTGAACTTATTCCTTGCTTCTTTTTATAATCTGCCATGAACATATATTTTTTACTTATTTAAATTTGAGCATTGCTATCCTAGGCTCTCTTGTTTGTTTCACATTCTCAGGACTTTAGCTACAGAAATTTTAGGCATATGTAAAAAATATTGCCTTTGAAGGCTTTCAGGAGACTGCATACAATCATTTAGATTGACTCTTCTGTGGAGCAAGATCTAAGATGAGATGCTATCCAGGGCTGGGCAACTCAGCCAAGAATTATAAGGTGTTTTACAATATTTGAGGACATAAAAATCTCATTAATTATTTTAAAAAACTATAAAATAGAAATAAAGTTTTATGGTATCTGAAAAGAATGTTAATGACAGGAATTTGGAATTTTCAGAAGGCAATGATCAAAAGATTTAGTGAGCAATCATCATCAATCTTTCTCTATGAGTGGCTTCATCTCAAACACTGAAGAGGATTCAAATATCTGTGAACAAGAGACACTAAAACTGATTGCATTGATATCATTTTTGCATGACAATTTTTCCCTGGAGAGTAAGTATAGGATTTGAAATAGCAATCAATTTAACTACCCTAGAATATGTACTCAGGTATTTGGTAATGCAAATAACTATACATGAGAAGACAGAAAACCAGTAGACCACGCTAGTTATTGAGAATTGAGATTCAGAGAATAGTCAATTGTTTAATGTCCTCTGCTTCTTTCTACAATCTCATCCACATCATCAGATATGTTGTAATATCCATTAAGTTAAATTCCCTCTTAGTTAGGAAATGGATTAGATGGACTATAAAATATTTTGATAGAAAAATATATTAGGGTTCCTGGAATTGAATAGATGAAAAAGAACAAAAGGTATGAGCATTAGTATGTTGGAAAATAATAAATTGGGAAAACTGGATGTTCAGATGCAGAAGAATAAATTTGGGCAATGATCCTATTCCCATACAAAAATAAACTCAAAATGGATTTGAGACTTAAACATAAGACCTGAAACTGTAAAACAATTATAAGGCAATACAGAGAAAAACCTTCTTGACATTGATATGGACCATGATATTTTGGATATGACCCCAAAAACACAGGCATCTAAAGCAAAAAAAAAAAAAAGAAAAAAAAAAGAAAAGAAAGAAAAATATGATAATATCAAACTAAAAATCTTTATTGCCAAGAAAACAATCAACAGGGTAAAAAGCAATCTTTGAAATGGAAGACAATATTCGTAAACTATATATCTGATAAGGGGTTAATATCCAAATATACAAGAAACTCAAACCACTCAATAGTAAAAGAGAAACAAATTTAGAAATGGGAAAAGGACCTGAATAAACATTTCTCCAAAAATGACATACAAATGGCCAACAAGTATATGAAAACGTGCTCAACATAACTAATCATCAGAAAAATACAAACCAAAACCATAATTAGCTAGTCATCTCTGATTCTATGGAGTAGATACCATGAGCAAAACTCATCCTCCTGAGTTGGAAAAATTTGTAGACAAGAAGTTATTATTGAAATTAAATGGTGGCAGATACGTCCAAGGAATATTGTGGGGATTTGACCCCTTTATGAATCTTGTGATAGATGAATATGTGGAGATGGCAACTAGTGTGCAACAGAACAATACTGGAATGGTGGTAGCTGTGCCCTTTCAACAGGCTGAAAGCCTGAGCAGCACTTTGCAAAAACTAACAGTTCAGCACAATGAAAGAAGCAATATGTCATTCTGGACCTCATGGTTCCAATTTTATTTGGATATTGGGCCTCAATCACAATGGCGAAAGAGAAAGAGCACTACAGTAGTCCTCCTTAGCCTAAGAGAGAATACCTGAAACCTCAGATAGTAGCAAACCCTACATATACTGTGCAGATATTTCTTTTTTCTTCTTCACAATTTCATGGATAGAAGATTGGTTCTTACCGTATATCTTTGCAACCTCAACAAATGATTTTTTTTCTTTTCTTAAGTTGAGAACTTTCACCATTTCACTTAAAGGAAGTACTTTATGGCTTCCCTTTAGCATATCTGTATTGCCAGTATCACTGCTATTGAGCTTTGGGTCCATTTTTTAAGTAATGGTTTCTTGAACACAAGCACTGTGATACTACAACAGTCAATCTGATGACCAAGATGGCTAAGTGACTAACAGGAAGCATACAGACACTGGACAAAGGGAGAATATGTGTCTCTGGTGAGATGTCATGAAATTTCATCACACTACTCAGAAAGTATGCAATTTAAAACTTATGAATTGTTTATTTCTGGAATTTTCCAAGTAATACTTTCAGACTATAGATTAAGGGGAGGAACTACTTACATGGCAAAGGTGTTTACCAGGTAGCCTTATTTTCTAAATATTATGTGACAGAACAAATATGTAATGCCATTTTAAAAACTGTTCATGAAATGGCAAAGTTTTATTTTGTTTCTTAATGATGCTAAAAAGAAATAGCCCTCAGATTGGAAAATCTTAGTTATCAAAAATAACTTATCTTCACCACCCTCTATTCCTAGGGAAATTGTCAGTCATAAACAAGTTGAAGAAGGAGCTAGGAAGGAATGTTAGTTTTTATGCTTCAGACAGTAAGATGTGATGTTCATCTGTTGCCAAAAAACCCCAAAAGGGCAAGGAACTTAAAATTGAAATTCTAAGAACTAAATAAGGATGTTGTTTATCTTTCTAGATTTTTATTACTAACTTATAAGAAAACTACAGGTCTATAGACTCCTTCAGTCACCATAGTGATTTTGATGGTGTCATTTTCTGTCTCTCTCTCTCTCTTTTTGGTAGGAGATAGGGTCTTGCTCTGTTTTCCACACTGAAGTGCAGTGGTGCCATCATAACTTACTGTAACCTCCTGGGCCCAAGCGAGCCCCGTGCTTTAGCTTCTACAGTAGCTGAGACTGCAGGTATGAGCCCCCAGGCCTACCCAAGCTCTTTTAGAGCGGCCCTTTATCTTCACAGAAGTAAAAAAAAAATCCTAAAATTCATGTGAAACCACAGAAGATCTATAATAGCCAAAACTATCTTGAGCAAAAAGAAAAAAAACTAGAGGAATCACATGACTTGACATCAATTTACACAACACAATTGCAGTAACCCCAACAGCATGGTTCTGGCATAAAAACAGACACATAGACCAATGGAAAAGAATAGAAAACCCAAAAATAAATCCATACATCTATAGTGAACTTATCTTTAACAAAGGTGCCAAAAACATACAGTGGGGAGAAGATAGTCTCTTCAATAAATGGTACTGGGAAAATTGGATATCCATATGCAGAAGAATGAAACTAGACCCTTCTCTCTCACCATATAAAAATATCAAATCAAAATGGATTAAAGACTTAAATCTAAGACTTGATACTATAAAACTAATAAAAGAAAGCATTGGGGAAATGCTTCAGGATGTTGATCTGGGCAAGGACTTCTTGGATAATACCCCCAAAGCATAGGCAACCATAGCAAAATTGGACAAATGGGATCACAGCAAGGTAATATGAGGAAATAGAATCATCATGTTAGAAGCTTTGCAATGATGGCTGTTCAGAGAAATCCATGTTCCCTCTCCAAAGGGCCTGTTTTACTATGATATCAAAATCAGGTCATGTACATTGGCAAATTAAACCTTTTGTTAAATAAACTTTTGAAATAGTCAAAAAATATAATCAATCAAATATCACATAATACATGTTGGAATGGCTATTGTCAACAAAAGAAAAGATAATAAGTATTGATGAGGATGTGGAGAAAAGGGAACCCTTGTACACTGTCTGTGGGAATGTAATCTATTTGAGCTATGAAGTAAAAGAGTAGGAAAGTTCATCAAAAATTAGAAATAGAGCTACCAGATAATCCATCAATCCCTCTTCTATTAATATTTAATAGGTATATATCCAAAGAAAATGGAATCAGTATTTTAAAGAGACATGTACACCCATGTTCACTGCAACATTATTCACAATAACTAAGGCACAGAAACAACCTAAGTTACATATATTCCTGCAGTTTACAATATTCCATTATACACATGCACACATGTGCACACACACACATACTCACAGAAATATTATTTAGACTTACCAAAGAAGGAAATCTTCTAATTTGAGACAACATGGATGAACCTGGAGGACATTATGCTAAGTGAAATAAGACAGACACAGAAAGATATATACTGTACTATCTCACTTACATGTGGAATCTAAAAATTTGAACTCAGAAAAGCAGAAAGTAGAATGGGGTTAGTCATCATGGCTGGAGGGTGAGAGCAATAGGGAGATGTTGGTTATAGGGTATAACATTTCAGTTACACAAGATGAATAAATTCTAGAGGTCTAATATATACCAGGTTGCTTATAGTTAATAATAGTATATTATATATTTAAAATTTTCAGGAGTAGATCTGAAATGTTTTCACCACACACCCCTGCAACATGAAATGGTAGCTCTGTGAGGTCATGAATATGTTAATTATCTTGATCGTGATAATTATTTCAAATATGTGTGTACATATATATATATATATAAACATCATGTTATGCACCTTAAATTTATACAGTTTTAAATTTGCAATTATACCTCAAAGGAGGGGATGGGTATATACATACATAATGAATGAGATGTGCACCATCTGGGGGCTGGTCACGCTTGAAGGTCAGACTTGAGGGGGGAGGGGGGCAAGGGCATTATACATAACCTTATATTTGTACCCCCATAATATGCTGAAATAAAAAAAAAGTAGCTTTTTGTTTTAGGTTAAAAAGTGTAGACTTGAATATCAAACACAAAGGACTAGTCTTAGTAAATAATTAACATATACATAGAGTGAAAAAAAATAGAGAAAAGAAAAAATAGACCAGAAATAAATTGCATACATATGCATTGTGTGTATGTATATTATATATATATATATATATATATACACACACACACACATAGGATTAGTTTGGAAAAGGAAAAGGTAGAAATGTACTGTTAATGTTTTGGTAATATTGACTTAGAAATAAAAAAGTAGTTATGAATAATAAGTAGATTGAACAAAAAAGGGGAGAATACTTTATGACTGACATCATTAGCAAGGTAATAAAATTACATAATGAATAGTATTAAGAAATATAATTTGAATATATAAAATGAATAGACAAATTACTAGCAATAATATACTGTGTCAATGGCAATTAACTAGTCATCTAACTAATCTTGGAAAACAGCTAAACCAGATATGCAGTATAGAAGGGCTATGTAGCTGAGTTCCAGTAAATCAAATGTGAATGGAAGCGAAATATGACGTTTCCACATTGATGTCATAAAGTGCCCATGCTTTGATCATTTCTTTTCTTGCATACTCCAACTCCACTCATTGCAGGTGGAACACTTACAGTAAAAAGGAGCCTGGGTTCATGAGTAACTGATTAGAAGAGAACCACCTGAAAACCAAGAACACCCATTCTCAAATTTTGTATTTTGTTATAATATTGAGATTCTGATATTAACCCTTAAACACTCCGACAACTAATGTATTTTAATATACTTTAATTAATGCCACTATCAAAACTATCTTTAAAATAATCTTTAAAAATATTTAAAATAACATAAAAATAAAATGAATATTAGATAATTTCATTTATACAAATGTTCAAGTTTTAGCTCAACAAAACTGTTTTACTTAGGAATGCATTTTTGAGTTGAATAAAAAGAAAAACAGGGTAGCAAATGGCATGTATGTCAGGTTAGGATAAAGAAAAGATACGATCTCAAAGGATCACCCAGAGGTTTCCACAGTATTTTCAAGTTATTCCTTTACTCAGATGGCACTTGCATGGAGATTCACTTTATAATTATTATAGTGTGAAAGTAAGTTTTTTGCCCTTCTAGGTATTTGGGTTAAATTTCACAATAACAAAAATTTTATAAACAAACAAAAATAGATATCCCCTTTTTTACACACACACACATAAAGTTAGGAAAGTAAATTTTAAAAAATAAAAAAGAAGAGAAAAATATAAGGAAAAGCATTAGAATTAATTGATATCCCTGAAAGACCAAAGGAAAGAAACAGAAAAAAAAAATGATATTATGTGTGGTAATAGCAGAAATGTTCCCTGAGAGAAAGATCAGAATATTTATTTGAAAATTACACAATGTAAGGAAATATATCCATTGAGATATGTTCTAATGATGTCACTGAATTCCAGTGATAAAAAGGGAAATTATATAGACTAGTCTTTCTCAAGGTGTGATCCCAAGACCTGCAATGTCAACATCACTGGGGAACTTGCCAGAAAGGCACATTTTCAGGCCCCCTGAAGACTTCCTCTGAGTGTTGAATTTAGCAATTCATGTCAAACAATTCTTCCAAGTTAAAATTTAAGAGCCACTGAATATAAAAATACAAGATAAAAATAAAATAAATATCTAGTAACCTAAAATCTGAAAACTCACAATGGTGTCTGGGTTCCCCACAGTAACATTTAATGCTCAGAGAATGAAAGTGTGACCCAAGACCTCTGTATCCTCCAAAGGTCTGATTCAATTATGAAAGGAATATATAAACATTCTCCAACGTGAAAGAATTCAAAGGTTAGAGAACTTATTCTTGGGTGTGTGTGAAAGAACAGCTTGATGATGAATCTAGCCAACTAATAAATAATTCATAATACGTAACTCAAAAATGGAGAAGCTGTGTGAAGAAAGGGTTGGTAGGGTCATTCACATCCATTTAAGTATATATCTACATCTTCATTACTGTGGAGATTGTGGTTTTTAAATAGAATATAATAGCCTGATTCTTGAAAATATAAAATAATATATCTAATGAAATTGGCAAGAAGGAAAAGTAGGAAGAAGTATTTGGACAAAAGTTTCTCATTTTTTAAATGCTTAATATACAGTAGATAAAACTGAAAACTAATAAATATAGCAAATTCTATATCAACTTCTTTTGAAATCTATAAAATTTCAAATGTTACCATATTATTACGATAAAGAAAAACACAAAAAGAAAAAAATGTGGAAGAATCATTAAAACAGACATAAAATACAATAGTATTTTATGAGACCATATATAGCTTATGTATAAATAAATTCTGAGACCATATATAGCTTATGTATAAATAAATACATATGGGATGAAGGTATTTGTTAATATTTTAAAAAATAGAATGATAGTATTTGTATTAGAGATGCATACAGCACAAAGTGACTCAAAATAATTGAAATTTAATTAGCTAAATATATGAAAAATGCATAGGAAGGAAAGAAAGCAGAGTTTGGGTTTAAGGTAAAATCAATACATGAGGGGAAAGGGGTACTAAACTATGAAATATGTGTTAATATTCAACATAAAATATGTAAAAATTTAAACATTGTAAGAAAAATGGGAGAAATATAGTAAAATACATGAGAGATAGAAGATAAACTAGACAAATATTTAAGTGTGTAGACAACTCAATCATCATAATGATGTTTGAGCTAGATGAGTATTAAATTCATATGATTTGAAAATAGACTAATATTATTTTAAAGAGTGAAGAAAAATGTTATAAAAATTATCTATATATTAGGACAAATAGAAAATGTTAACATTTACAGAAAATTAAATTACATTCTCTGATCAAAGTTAAAAAAAGAGCTTTATAATAAAAAATGGAAACAAAAAACCTGCTATATGAATTATAAGAACAAAACAGATATTGAATTAAAAGAAAAAACACAAATTGCCAAAATTTGAAAATAATTGCAATGAAAATGCTAAGTCCCCCAAATTAATGTTTCTGGCTAAAGACAGCCAAACATAGCTGAAGTCATAGATATAAGTCTTATATTTCTAAACAAGAAGAATAAAAATTAATTATGTATTGAATAAAAATTACAGAAAATAATAATATTAATGTAAGAAAAAGTAATGAATTGAAAAACAAATTAAGGAACTAAGTTAGAAAAATAATAAAACAGTAAAATGTCTATTTTACAAAGAACCACAAGTGATTCTTTAAACATGTAACACAGATATGCCATTAGCTAAGCTAATCAAGAAAAATGTATCAAAAATACATAAAATTGAAAAAATTACAAATGAGAAAAAAATAAACACAAATACAAGAGAAATGAAGTGATTTATGAGATGATAATTTGCTTATCCCTGAAAATAAATTTGAAGGCAAATTTGACTTGTAAGATAAAGCCATTAAGTTTTCAAGTTTCAGTGCATACCTTCTCTCTCTCACACACACACATACACTCACACACACATTCCTGCACATGTATACGCACAAACACAATATAAAGATGTTTCAAAAATGAATTTAAATAAAACTAAGAATAGGTAATTCCAATTCTTCATTTAAATGTAGACCCTTCTATTAAAGATGTAAACCTGAAATAACATCATCATGACAACAGAGCTTGACAGAAACATGCAGTATCAGGTCCCCACCTGGACCTACCAAAACAGAATCTACAGTTTAAACTAGACATATTGGTAATTCATATGAACATGAAAGTATGAGAAGGTCTATGTTAGAGCAGTGGTTTACAATATTGTCTAAATATTAGAATCACCAGAAATCTGTAAAGCAAACAAAGAGAAAAGGGCGGGGGGGAGCAGACCGTGGACATTAAAACCAGGAATTTGTCTAATGAAGTAGCTCATAGACAATAACAATGTTTTATCAGCATATTATGGGGGTACAAATGTTAGGGTTAGGTATATTGCCCCTGCCTCCCTCCACCCTCCCACCCTCCTGACACCCGATAAATGTTATTCCTATATGTCCACTTAAGTGTTGACAATTTTTAAAAAACTTTGTTCTATATTGAAAAACTAGACTACAGTATATCAATCAGGTATGAGTTATGTGTACACATGAAATATTTTTGTTTTTATTTTTGCTAATGATATCAACATCCTGTGCGAGGACAATATGGCTTGATAGGTTTGGAAAAAAATTTAAGTTACTAATTATATCTCACTCTTTGTGGTAAATTTAGGTGAATTCGTAATATAATTGAATCATGAAAACTTTAGTCCGATCTCCATTTCATCAGGGAAATGCAAATCAAAATAGCAATGAGATGTCACTTAACGATGTCTTTTACCAAAAAGTCCCCAAAGGACAAATGTTGGCATAGATGCGAAGAGATGGGAACACTCTTACACTGCTCGTGAGACTGCAAATGAATACAACCTCTATGGGAAGTAGTCTGGAGATACCTCAAAGAACTAAAAGTAGAACTACCATTTGATCTGGTAATCCTATGTACTCTGCTTTCTAGATAAATAGATATTCCTGTTTTCTGATGCCAACTCTTCCACATCTGTATTAAATTCTTTCCTATCTCATTTACATAATAAAATCTATTTGGTCTTTGACACCTCTTAGTGCCCTGTCATCAATTTTTTTTTTTTTTTTACCATAGAAAAATGTTACATAAATCCAATCTTGGAAAATGAATCATTTCTCATGCCACCTTCATCTCCTGCCTCATTTTTCATCACCTTTTATCACAAAACTCCTTAAAGGAGTTATCTACATTCTCAGTTTGCATTTCCTCACCTCCAGTCTCTGATCAACACACTTCAAGTATCCATTCTCACTACTGTACTAAATGGGTTATCAGAGTTACAGATGATATCCACTTTGCCCAATCTGTCAACTTTCAGAAGTTGAAATTGGCATTATTTTGGATTTAATCACTCTCTCTTTGACTAAAGTATTTTTTAATCTCATAAGATAGTTTTAATATCTTCTTATTTTCTGAGGCCTTCCCTGATTTCTAAGGCAGGAGAATTCCCTACCACTGCACACTTCCATAGAACATTCTTTCACATTATCTTGGTTTCTTTCATATAATACATGAATGTCTTACTAGAATGTGACCTTCCTAAGGACAAAATCCTGTCTGTTTTTCATAGTGCCATAATCCAAATGCTTAACATGTTGCTGGCATATGACAGTAACTCAATATATATGTTGAAAAAAATAGATGAATTCATGAATATTTTATAACATATTTCCTGTTTATTTTCTCTGGTATTTCTGACAACCTATCAATTCTATTCTGATTAATGGAGAATAAAGAGGTCCAGAAATACTTTACATAGTTTGGCTTATTTCCAGTGTAACCATAAAATCAAATGAGACAAGGATCCAAATAATGCCTAATTACTTTCCTTATGGAATAGGGATAGGGAGGGTAATATTCAAATAATATTCCAAAATAGTATCAAACCTTGCACAGTCTAGAGATAATAAGTTGTTTGGACAATTTAAAATCTTATTCAGTATTTCTGTCTATGAAATGAAATTACTTGGTTAGTTGACTAGTACTTACAAATTTGGTTATAATTTACCAAGAGAAAGTTAATATTCCCCTTGCTACTTCTTGAACATCCAGGTCCAACTGAACCTCACAGCCTTTACATGTTCCTGTGTCTGGAACTCTCTTTATTCAGACCTGTATCTGACCTGTGTCTTCATTTCCTTAGGTCTTTGCTCAAATTAAAATTGTATCCCCTCCCTAATACTACCTTGCCAGCTTTATTTACCTCGTAGCTCTTATCATCACCTAATGTACTATATAATTTACTCATATATTTTTTCTTGTCTCTCTCTATGCCTCGTTAGAATGTAATCTTCATAGGTTCAAGGACTTATTTCTTCTTTGTTCACTGCGATATACACAGTTACTTAAAAATTATCTGGAAGGAAAAATATTCAATATGTATTTATTGAAATCAATGATCTTTAACCCTTAGTGTCTTTCCTCAGAAAGCAACTCCTCAGTTACCTGCTGAGGACACATTTTTTTCCTTAATACAAGCCTATGCTGTCTATAGTAAAATGCATCATATTAAGATCAATAAAAACTAGTTAAGGTCTATTTATTTGCCTGGGGAAAGTTGAATCTCCTAATCTGTGGATATCTGTGAATTTTTGAGGAAGTAACATATTTGCATGGGTATCTCGGTCTTTCTAAGAGTTCCTTCCTCTCCCAGGTTTGTCAAATATAAAATGTCTGAATGCAACTCACCCAGCTTTTTCAAATTCTTACCTTAACACAGACGCCAACACAGCAACATCCTTGAGCTTTACCAAGCAAAAACTTATTTGCAACAAATTTTTGTGTTTGTGACTAGTAGACTTTGCTATATTTTTAGTGAGTTAGAATAAATCACAGAATCACTAATAACATATTATTTATTTAACATTGTTGTTCTTAAAAGTACCTTCAACACATTTTTACCACCACAATTTCTAGGTCTCTGACATATTGTTCATCTTTTGGTCCCTCTTTTGCTGCTCTTCTCAAGTCTTCTCAAACACATATGTATGCCTAAATATGCTTATTATATATAAAGAAAGTATTAACAGTCTGGCTGTCTGTTCTGTTTTTTGTCTTCAGTCAACACTAACTTTTATGTTCATTTCTCAGTCAATGATTTATCAATATATAATGCTAAACAAAGTCACCTCTTGCAGTAGGAAAAAATTTGATATGGAGTTTATTCATGCTGATATAATTTTTTAAATTTATTTACCGCATCATTGTCATATAATACAAACTCAATGTGGGCTGTTTTGCTCTTTTCAATTGTGCTTTCCCTTAAAATATATACACTTATTTGGTTTGAAGAAACTACCACGAGACAGCTGTTGTGGACAGATGGCCTGTGTTGACTACAGTGTAATAAACTATATTAAATGCAATTAACACATTTTCTTACTTCTAACAGGAAGTAGTTGAGTGTCATCTATTTCAGCCCAAACTACCTTTTGGGTGTACACATGCATTCATAAATCCTCACATGCCATGCGTTTTTAAGTGAGCACTTCTGTCAGCATTTATAAAAGTGTCTAAGCTTCTTGATTATAATTACCACTAGTTATAAAAAGAAAAAAAAAATTCATACTGACCATGTTTAATTGGTCAGGATACTGACTGAGGAGTACTTTTACTTCTATAATTTATAGTTAAATGGATTTTTGTTAAGGAGCCTTTAAGTAAAGAAGCAACCAACTTTAATTGTTATTAATTATGACAAAAAAGAGACAATAATTTTTTTAAATTTTACTTTATATTTTAGATTGACAGAAAAAGTATGCATTTACTATGTACAACCTGATTTTTTTCCTTTTTTTTTTATTTCAGCATATCACAGGGGTACAAATGTTTAGGTTACGTATATTGCCTTTGCCCCACCCGAGGCAGAGCTTCAAGCACGTCCATCTCCCAGACGGTTGGCACCGCACCCTTTAGATGTGTATATACCCCCCTCCCACCCATCCAACACCCGATGATTGTCACTACTATATGTGCACTTAAGTGTTGAACAGTTAAAACCAATTTGATGGCGAGTGCATGTGGTGCTTGTTTTTCCATTCTTGTGATGCTTCACTTAGAATGGCTCTAGCCCTGACCAGGATAATACAAGAGATGCTAGCTAGATCACCGTTGTATTTTGTGGCCGAGTATAACTCCATAGTATACATATACCACATTTTATTAATCCACTCGACCTGATTTTTTGAAGTGTGCTTTATATACATTGTGGGATGACTAAATCTGGTTAATTAACATATGTATTACTATACATAGTAATATATATATACATATAACATATGTATTACTATATGTAGCTATTATTTTGTGGTGAGAACACTTTGCATTCTTAGCATTTTTCAAGAATACAATATATTATTATTAACTATAGTCATCATGTTGTACATTAGATCTCTTGAACTTATTTTCCCTGTCTAAATGAAATTTTATATCATTTTATTTTCCAAAACAACTCTATTAATAAGGCCAAGTAAAATTTACAAAAAATATATGAAATAGTAAGTATATGTAAATTAAACAACTTTATATGTGTTTTAAACTAATTAAATGAGTTTTCATATTAAATATTGCTTCATAAAAATATGCTGTAAGAGTTTATTTATTTTAAGTTATGGATGCCAGATTGTTATTTGATCATGTATTAAAGCTTACTTTAAATGTTAAAACCCAACTGAATACAACAATAGCAGATATTTCTTATTTGCTATATCTTTTAAAAAATCTAAGCATATTAACAGTGTAGTTATTATCGCTATTTCTATTTTTTAGAAAAGAAATCTGAAACGCAAACAGAAAGTAAGTAAATTGATCACAGTTAGAATGTTAGATTTGGGCTTCAACACTTACCAGTCTGAATCCAAATCATGAACTGTTAATATCATGCTATACAGCTTGCCAACATGAGTTCCAGCTATCTATCAGAAAGTGAGATGAAAAAGGAGAGATAGTCACTGAAGTGTTGGAAAAGTGTTGACTACATTAATTATAAGTTTGTTCTTTTACATAAAAGTGAACATTTTTCTTAGTAACCCATATGATCATTCAAATGTTGCTTATAATATTCCCTAACATGAATAGTAAACAGTATCTATGAATTTGAGCCTAAAAGCTACGGTTTGAAAACTAATGTGTTAATGTCTCTCTATATAATCTTTGACTCATGTAGGATTGAGAGGGAAATAATAATACCAACTCATTTTTACTAAAGATCTACGATCATAATAAGAAAAATCACAAAATTTAAAATAATTATAATTGAGTCAATAGTAATCTATATAAGATGTTCTTGAAATACACTTGGACATTATTATGGTAAACAATTCCATTTTCTACAAGGTGCATAATTTACCATACCTTTCTGTTTAATAATGTGTATTTTTAAAAGCCAGGGATCATAAAATCATCTAAATTGTTGAAAAATGCATTACTGAAATGACTTATTGTATACTTTTTAAAATAAATACAAACCATTTAAAGAAATATCTTTTAAAAGAGCTGTCATTAGTTTTTACTCTTTTATATGCTCCTTATTAAATACATAAACTGTAGCTTTGCTAGAAATTTAGAAATAATAGCCACCTTAAAGTTAAACATCTACCTGTGATATCAAATGATGGAATAGGACTAAAGAACTTTGAATTATAACTCATGAAGTATAAGTTTTACAGACTTGAGTGCAAGACAGTTTTCAAAGAATCCCACTTTAATAGAAATGTCAAAATATCTATATCTATTTTTCATTTTCACTGTTGCACTTTCATTTATAAAATGTCAAAAGAAAGATGTTTAGAATTTTTTTATAAAACATTTTACTTAATGTGCAAAAACAGAATATATGTTATGAAACCAATCAACAAACATCAAGTTTACTGAGCACCTGATGCCACCATTGTTTGTGTTGCTATTTAGAATTTAAAAATGCTATAAGGTAAGTTATTCCAATTTCATATTGGGAGGCTGGAACTGACACAATACATCCTCTGAATCATGATAACAATAATAGGGGATCTAGAAAAAGTAATTGACATAATTCTAACCTCAAAGTGCTTATAGACTGTGGAAAAGACTGATTCATGTGAATAAATATCAAAGATATGAGAAAGACTATATGTAGATATTAAATGGTCAGTTACAAATTACAATTGCTGTAGGTACTGCAAGAAAAAGTACTTGGAAAAAGATGTCTATGGACAGTGTTCATGACAGTGTTTGTGTCGTTGATTCTTCTTTTATTGCCTATGGTAGAATTTTTGTCCTCCTCTACTTATCTCTTAAAGTCATACTGATCCATTCCCAACCATCTCAACTTATGGTTATGGTATTCAAAACAGCACTATAAATTAAATATCTTTATTTTCTTTCTACTATTTGCAATGTATTTCGTATAACATGATTAAATATTGGGTTTTTGTTTCTTTTGTGTTACACCGAATATGTAACAATCACATCACACTTATGAAATATTGTTTTAAAATAAATGTCAAAATATAAAGATCTGTACGTATATATACATATATATGTATATATACACTTCTAACACACACACTAAATCGAATGCTTCTTGAAGTTTCAGAATATAGCTTCTATATTGTAATATAATCACTACACCAAACCTAATACCATATATGTGATTATGTGTTTAATAAACTGATAAATTTATAATGTTTAAGACTTATGCTTAATTAGTCATTTAAAAAGTACCATTTCTTGCAAATCAAAACCACAGTGAGATATCACCTAACCCCAGTGAGATTGGCCTCTATCACAAAATCCCAAAACAATAAAAGCTGGCAAAGATGTGGAGAGACAGGAACACTCTTATGCTGCTGGTGGGACTGCAAATTAGTGCAACCTCTGTGGAAAAGAATGTGGAGATACCTCAAAGAGCTAAAAATAGCAATGCCATTCAATCCAGCAATAGCCCTATTAGGCATCTATCCAAAAGAGCAAAAGATATTCTATAATAAAGACATCTGCACCTGAATGTTTGTGGCAGAACAAATTCACTATTGTAAGGATGTGGAAACAACCCAAGTGCTATCACTTCATGAGTGGATTATTAATATTTGGTATATGTATTCAATGGAATATTACTCAATTATAAGAAACAACAGTGATATAGCACCTTTTATATTTTCCTGTATTGAGCTTGAGCCCATTATCCGAAGTGAGGTATCACAAGATCAGAAGAATAGGCTCCACTTGTACTCACCATCAAATTGGTACTGACTGATTAACACTATGGTGCTCACGTGCTAGTAATATTCTCCAGGGATTAGGAGGTTGGGGTGGTAAACTCACAACACAGTGAGCATTGTAGAGGGTAAGGGCATGCCTCTAACCCTCGCTTGGGTGAGGCAAAGACATAAAATGTAACCAAAATGTTTGTACCCTCATAATACCCTGAAATAACACATACACACACACACACAAATATATACACACATACACACATATGAATGACACATTCCTGATAGTACTAAGTAGGGGAAAATTATGGAATATTAGTTATCAAAATATTATGTATCAAATGGGAGTATAAATATATTCAGCACTAAAAAAAGTAACATTTCTCCTTAAACATAATTTAATTTATTAATATTACCAGTTTAATTCTACAAAAATAACATTGTTGAATTTCAATTATGGTACTTTTTTAAGCCTACATTTGAACTGGCTGCCTGTTTATCATTCAGAGACTTTCCCAAATCCTTAGATTTGGTTTTGGAGATATATTTCTGAAAAATCATACAAGTCACAGGGAGCTTAAAGGACAAAAAATCTTTCTACTTATACTTCCTACAAAGATCAAACTGGGATAAAGATCTTAAATTCTCAATTATATCATTATCATCATCATTAACTACTTATCTAAATAAGATAAAGTTGTCCATTAAATATTTCACTAACTTCTTTGGAAAGTATCAAAAATATTAATTCTAAATTATTTCCATTGGGATAAATATTTCAAGATTTCTACTACTGATGGTTACATATCATTAGTCCACAAATTTGAATATCATTAGTTTCTTACATATCATTAATCTTAAATATCATTAGTTCACAAATTTAATTCAGACTCCCTCAATTACAGCATATATAAAAAGTAAATATCTTAATATCATTTATAAAATATTATTAGCTAAAAAATTCCTGAGGTATCATCAGTCCACTAATTTAATACAGACTCCCTAACTTATGCCATACACTGAAAAATCAACTATACATGGAGTAAAAATTCATAAAGCAATGCCATTCTAAACTTCAAATATAATGTTTAAAAAGTCTTTATAATATTGTTTAAACCTAGAATTCCTAAAAAGAAACTACAATTTTATATGATTACATAATATTTTAAATTCTTGAAGGCAAAATAGCACAAATACAATTAAAAGACAAATTACACACAGAAAATAAATACCTGCAGTAACATGATGAATGACCAGTCAACAAATGAAGAATTGAACTAGAACCTTATCTCTCATCATATACAAAAATCAAATCAAAATGGATTAAAGAATTAAATTTAAGACTTGAAACTATAAAATTACTAGAAGAAAATATCAGGAAAACCATCCAGGATATCGACCTGGAAGATATTTCTTAAATAATACCTCAAAAGCACAGACGGCCCAAACAAAAACGAACAAATGGAACCGCATCAAGCTAAAAAGCTTCTGCACAACAAAAATAACAATCGACAAAGTGAAGAGGCAACCCACACAATGGGAGAAATTATTTACAAACTACTCATCTGACAAGGGATTAATAACCAGAATATACCAAAATTTCAATCAACTCAATAGAAAAATAAATGAATAATCTGATTATGAAATCTGAGTAGATGTTTCTCAAAAGAAGACATACAAATGGCCAAGTGATGCATGAAAAAATTCTCAGCATCACAAATAATTAGAAAAATGTACATTAAAACTACCAGATATCATTTTACCAAAGTTAAAATGGCCTTTATCAAAATGACAGGCAATGAGCAATGCTTGCAAGGATGTGGGGAAAGGAGACCCCTTGTACACAGTTGGTGGGAATGTAAATTAGTACGGTCATTATGGAAAACAATATGGAGGAGGTTCCTCAAAAAACTAAAAATAGAACTACCATGTGATCCAGCAAACCCATTGGTGGACATATATTCAGAAGAAAGGAAATCAGTATATTGAAGAGATAGCTACACTCCCATGTTTATTGTACCACTATTCACAATATCCAAGATATGAAATCAACGTAAGCATTCATCAGTGACTGGGTAAAAAAGATGTGGTGCATGTAGGCAATGGAATATTAATCAGCCACAAAAAAGCTTGAAATATTGTCATTTGCAAGAACAGGGATGGAAGTGGAGGACATTATGCAAAGTGAAATAAGCCAGGCACAGAGAGACGTATGTCATATATTCTTACTAATATGTAGAAGCAACAACAACAACAAAAAAAAATGAGCTCATGGAGATAGAGAATAGAATGATAGTTACCAGAGACTTGGAGGGTGCAAGAAGGATGGATAAAGAGGAGATAGTAGGAAGAACATATGTCTGGCTTCTGGCCAGGGCTCTGCTTCTCAACTTGTTGGAATAGATGCCCAAAATGTTGCTACCCTTTATGAGAAATAAAGCTCTGATTTTTCCAAAGTAAAAAAAAAAAAAAAAAAAAAATTAAATTAAATTTGAAAAATGGAGATATTTAATGAGTACAAAAATACAGTTGGATAGAAGGAATAAGATATAGTATTTGGTAGCAGAAAAGGGTAACCATAGTTAACAATAGTTTATTACATATTCCAAAGTAACTAAAAGAGTTAAAGGGAATGTTCCTAACACAAAGAAACAACAAATATTTGATGTGATGAATATCTCAAATCCCCTGATTTTATCATTATACATTATATTTTTGTTTAAAGTATCACATTTTACAATAAAGAAAATTTTAAAAATAGTTCAAAATATATGAATCACCAATTCATAGAATAATTCAAATGTTCACCATTTGGAAAATTCTTATCCTCACTAATAATAAAAGCAATATAAATTAAAATAATGTTGAGATGTTCTTAAAATAACAAAAGACAAGTTAAATTTTTATATTAAAAGTATTTAAACATTGGCAATACTCAGTATCCCAGAGTATAGAGAAATAGTTATTCATAGAGATTGAAAAGAAAAATTCAAATACTTTCAAGAGCAGTATGTTCATATCTAGCAAAATTAAACATGTATATAACTTTTGATTCAGTGATTCCACTTTAGGTATTTTAATATATATCCTGTTAAAATATTCACACATCATCTCCCATTGCTGAGAATAAGGATATTTATATCAGAATTATTTGGAAAAGTTAAAAAATAGAGAAAAAAATGAGAAAATTTAAATAAATTATGATTTGTCAGTGCCATTATATGTCTGTTATATCAAATATATCTAAAATAATTTATTAAATTTAAAAAATATAATTTATAGTTTCATTTAAAAAACACATTCTCTTTATGTATATATATATATATATAATAGCATTATGGTCCATGAATTAAAAAATTCTGGGAAGATATACATAGCCATCTATGTGTTTCATAACTGAGACAGACAGAAATGAGAATTCTACACAACACATGGCAATAGAGAATTTAAATGACTGAATTAAACATTATTATATTATAATTTTAAGGCTTAAAGTAATTTTACTCTTTTAATACCAAATTAAACATGGTAAAGGAAGTAGATGTATGTATAATATGTAATTGAAGTTCTAGAGATCATTCTTTACTTCTGGTATTCCAGTAAATGTGGTTTACTTTAATGCTTTTTAAAAATCAGTTCAGGGAGGGGGGCAGGTATATACATACATAGTGAGTGAGATGTGCACCGTCTGGGGGATGGTCACGCTGGAAACTCAGACTTTTGGGGGACAGGGGGAGGGAATTATTTGAAACCTTAAAATTTGTACCCCCATAATATGCTGAAATAAAAAACATCAATTCAAGAAAAATGTTTCCATAAAATGATAATATATAATTAATTTTAATTTTCTTTCACATGGGATTAATGCATAAAACAGGATGCTTGAATTAAAATGAGAAATATAAGTATAGATGCTAATACAGTGTTAGGATATAAGAGATAACCTACTTAATTTTAAGATCTTACTTTTAATCATCACTTAGACAGGAATTTCTTAAATAGTAAATATTATAAGAACTTCTTATTAAATTTCTTATATTATGGGAAATATAGCAAGATCTCTTAGCCATATTTTGTTAGCAAGTAATTGTATTTAATTAGTATTTACTTTGGAATTGATATTTCAATTCAAGGTCAGTGATGCTATGTACTTCATTTAGCACAGTAGGCCTGATGTTCAGCCCCATCACAATCACAGAATAAATGCTCAATAAGTATTTGGTAAATGAATGAAGATAATTTTAATTCTCTTTTGAGTTGTACCATAGTCAGACAAAAATGTTTCCCTTTAATTACTATATTTAAAACAGTATTTTGTGATAAATTGGATTCAAAGTACTTTTAAATGCTTTCTATTGTCTCTTTAATTTATACAAAATTGTCTGTCTTTATTCTAAGCATTCCAGAAAAATACCTAGAATCCAACATCATTATCACAGAAATATTCTTCTTATTGGTGCACCTAAATTTCAGGTTTCAAACTGGCAATTGGGATAATTGAAAGCTACAAAGGACTTTTTGCCACAAGAAATAAAAAAACAGATCTGCATTAGCAGTATTGTTTTGTTCTTTAGAGCTTTTAAAAGCCATTGATTCAGGCTTGCTGAAAATTCTACTCTCTCCTCATTACTGAAAGGGAAAATCGCAAGATACTGAGAAAAAATGTGATTCAAAGGAGACAGACAATTAAATATAATAGTCCTTGGAAAAAAATAGTTATTGGAGAAATCAAAGTGGAAATCTGATGGGGGTGAGACTCTCACAAATACACTTAATCCAGCTCACCTCCTGCACAGATATTCCTTGAATGCTGGTAACAAGAATCACTACATTAAGAAATTAGTCTCTCATTCCCACTTATTCTATAGCATCACTGAAACAGAATAGAAAATATACTTTTAGGCTCAAATTAGAAAGAAAAAAAAACTAATAATGTTACCTGTCAAAAGGCCAAAACTGAAGGAATGAGAAAATTTTTCAGGTGAACTATTATCAAGAGCAAAAATATTTAGAAATTATGATCTAGCCAGGCGTGGTGGCTCACACCTGTAATCTTATCACTCTGGAAGGCCAAGGAGGAAGGATTGCTTGAGTTCAGGAGTTTGAGACTAGCCTGGGCAACATGGTGAGACCCTGTCTCTACTAAAAATAGAAAAATTAGCCGGTTATGGGGGCACGCACCTCTAGTCCCAGCTAGTTGGGATACTGAGGCAGGAGGATAGCTTGAGCCCAGGAGTCTGAGGTTGCAGTGAGCTATGATGATGTCACTGTACTCTAGTCTAGAATGGGCAACAGAGCAAGACCGTCTCCCCCAAAAAGATAAAAAAAAGAACAAAAATGAACAAACAAATAAAAAAACCCATATAAACAAAAAAAAAAGAAAAAAGAAATTATCATCTCATCAAATATATTAGGTTCTGAAAAAAATTTAGGTTTCAAAAGATATTTTCTGTGATAGTTTTCTCTTTTCTAGATAGATGATTTAAATATTCATATAATTTTTGCAGAAAAGCCTATCTTTAGATTTACAAGGAGATATTTTGCAGTTTTTGTTAACAAAAGGTTCATTAATTACCAGATATCCAACAGATTTCCAAATGCCAGCTATAATTTGGGAGTTTAACTCCTGGGTAGCCCCCAAAATATCTACCAAAGCACATATCAATAGTAAAAGGTTTAGTCTAATATGGTTATCCAACAAACAGTAAACTACTAAATAGTTATATGCTAACATTTTTCTTTAATACTAACTTATTATGTGCCAAAATATCCTAAGTGTTTCTAATTTTATTTACTGAAAAATACACATTTACATAAAATGCACTCTTAATAATAATTGAGCTTAATATGATTTTATGATTTATAAAAATAAAATATCTAGATAAGGTAAAATAATTACATAAGTTCATTTATTTTAATGTGGTTGTGGCCCAACATTGGGTCCAAATAAAATGATATTCCATTCCCAGGAAACCTCAAGGAAACATTCCTGCTCTGAGGGCAAGTAATAGATGAAGTAAAAATACTCTCAAATCACATACTTTAAATTAGAAAAGAAAAAAAAAAATCTTAAATACAGAAATATATTCCAGTCCCTAATAAACAAGGTACACACACAAATTAGCATTAACTCCTTCCTTTAATTAATTTAATTTTTGTGGCATTTTCAAGAATGTGAGGAATTGGTATGAGAGATGTGAAATGTTAGCCTGGCTTTCTTTGTCATCTGGTAAATATAGACAGGTAGGAATTTTAAAGTAAAAGGAAGCCTGCCAATTGTGGAGAAATTTCATTGTTTGCTCTAGTCACTTATTCATGTTGAATATGAGAGGGAATATAAATAAATAAATATGATATTAAAAAAGTATTAACATCAGAAATTACTTTCAACACTTTTGTTAATTTAGTATTTTGGTCAAAAATACCATTGGGAATCTTTAAATTCTAAAGGAATTTTTTTCACATGATTATCATTTCTCATATCTTGTGTAATTTTCCAGAAAACTACTATTTTTCCTGTGAATATTTACAACACCAATGATGATATTCATAAGTATTTTGCAAGATATTTTCTGAGACCTCGCTGTGATTAGTCTGTCGGCAATAGTTTGAATCTTTCAAGTTCTTGCTGAATCTAAGTCTATGTTCTATGGCGCAATTAAAGATGCTTACCTTTGCCGAAGCAATCAGTACCTCCAAAATCATCTGTTGACATGAAAGGTTATTAGGCAAGCTAGAAAAATCCACTTAATCCTTCAACTCAAAATTTTCATATACAGTGATATAAAATAATTAATTTTATTAAGTCTGTGAAGACTGAGTCATTCTAGTAATTTTAAGAGATGGCTCTCTCTTACATTAAGGGCAAAAAAGAAAAGCTTTGTCTAATTCAAAGTTCTATAGATTGGTTATATAATGAACTTTTATATTGTAATAAAAAGTGAAAAGGTTAATCTGCTAAGTTAATAAGGCCTTCCCACTAAATTACCATTTAGAAGAAGATATGTGTGTTTATTCATTATATCTTCAATTTGCCAAATAGAATAAGTATATTGGCCTCGTCACAATATCTTCTATTTTCTTATTGAAACGATAAGAAATGCCTATAAAATGATATTTAGTTTAAGCTGTTTTAAAGCACATATTTACCAATTCCAACTATCTAGAGAGCACCATTCTTAACAGTTTAGAGAGGACCTCACCAAATCTCATTTTAGCCTGCCTACTCATGACATTCCAGTTTTGAGTTTAAGTAATTATTTTTATATGTTTCGTTCAGTTTAACCAATGTTTGCCATGGCATAACAAGATTCACAAGCTTTCAAACCTACAATGTCTGAATCTTGCAAAAGAAAAATTGCACAATGTAGGTTGAATAGTCAAGGGAGACTTTATTCAAGACTATTGAAAAAACAGTCTTCATTCTGGGTAGCCGTGTACTCAGTTCAAATTCAAGATGTTTATTGCTAAATAAAAAGGAATGAATGGATATCAGGTAAAATCTACCAGGTTTTATCTTAGTTGTCCTGTCCTGGTATCTAAATACCCATGTTTATAGGTATTCCCTTCAGGAGGATATACTCACCACTTGCCCTGGTGAGAGAATTATCAGATCTCATTCACTTACAACATTCATCTCAGAGTAGAACGTCTGAGTCTGGATATTGCACATTCCCCCCAACATGCCTAATATGAATGATGAAACAGAAATAGAATTATCACACGAAACAATATTTTTTTTGAAAAGTATTTAAAAACGCAGCTATTTGTCATCTATAGGAATAATCTAGCACTGCTCCTCAGGAATTGTGAACATTTCCATCTGTATCAGAGAAACACATTCAAATACAGATGTTAAGCACAATTTGAAACACCTTCTTGTATTCTCACTAAAGAATT
The DNA here is from genome assembly GCA_008750895.1 of Mirza zaza. Lineage (NCBI taxonomy): Eukaryota > Metazoa > Chordata > Mammalia > Primates > Cheirogaleidae > Mirza > Mirza zaza. The sequence goes on along the minus strand of VSMD01139132.1, from coordinate 44,637 downwards.
CCCTTGCTCATTGTCCTTCATGGCATCCAGCCTAGGAGCTTGAGAAGTTCATTCTTCTTCACTTTCTTTCTTTGTCAAATCTGAAGTGGCTTTGGAGAGTATGTTCTTCTGGGCTAACCTATTTTCATAGCTCATTTACCACTGAAGCCTGTTTTAAAAGTTAGTATGATTTTTTTCAAGTTTAGCTTGTAGCCTCCTGGCATAACAATTTCCTCTGAAAGATCGTATGTGTCCATTCTACTTACTTCTAATTCTTTTTTCTATATAAATAAACTTCCAAAGATCTCATCCAGATAGGGATTCATAGTCTTTTATTTCAGGCCTCTGTGCTCTGTTTGCCTTCCTCTATTGCATCTTAATGGCTGGCTACAACATTGATGATTGCATGGAAGGCACTCCATATAGGAGTCTGCCAGTAGGTGCACAGCCTTTGATTGGGAGATAAGTTTAATCTCCTGTTAAGGCTGCCACTTCAGCACCATTTTTTATAACTGCTTCAGTCTGAGTAGAGAAGCAGTTGAATTTTCAACACTTTAAGTCTACAAATTTTGATCTTTTAATTCAATTGCAGATTCTAGGCAGTCTTTGCATAACTGTGTTCCTTTCAATATGTGCAACTAGCAACTGGCAATTCTAGCCTGATATTTTTCTTCTATCCCCCCCTTTTTTTTTCTTATTAGGATTATGCTTAAAGCTGCTGAAACCAGCCAATACCATCCAACTATCTGAATTTTCATTAAAGCTTTAGCTAGAGCTAACTTCTAAAGGGCAGCACCAGTGAAAGTATAACCAATGTTTTCCCTGACATACCAAGCTTTCAAACCTAAAATATCTGAATCCTGTAAAAGAAAAATTGCACCAGACAAGTTAAAGAGGCAGAAGAAATTTTATTCAAGACTATTACAATAGGGTAGAGATTGAATGGCCTTTATCAAAAAGTCTGAAAACCATAAATGTTGGCATGGATACGGAGAGATAGGAACACTTCTACACTGCCAGTGGGACTGCAAACTAGTATAATCTCTATGGAAAGCAATATGGAGATACCTCAAAGAGATACAAGTAGAACTACCATTTGATCCAACAATTCTATTACTGGGCATCTACCCAAAAGAACAAAAGACATTCTATAAAAAATACATCTGCACTAGAATATTTATAGCAGCACAATTCACAATTGATGTGGAAACAACCCAAGTGTCCATCAATACATGAATAGATTGCGTGGTATATGTAAATAATAAATAATAAATTAATAATATGTGATATATGTATACCATGAAGCTCTATTCAGCCACACACACGCACACACACACAAAAAACAACAACAAAAAAAAAAAACAGTGGTGATCTAGCACCTCTTGTATTATCCTGCTCCTCAGGAATTGTGAACATTTCCATCTGTATCAGAGAAACACATTCAAATACAGATATTAAGCACAATTTGAAACACCTTCTTGTATTCTCACTAAAGAATAATATGTGATATATGTATACCATGAAGCTCTATTCAGCCACAAAAAAAAAAAAAAAAAAAAACAAAAAAAAAACAGTGGTGATCTAGCACCTCTTGTATTATCCTGGATAGAGCTGGAATCCATTCTACTAAGTGAGGTATCCCAAGAATGGAAAAACCAGCACTACATGTACTCACCATCAAATTGGTATTAACTGACCAACACTTAAGTGCACATACAGTAATAACATCCATCGGATGTCGGGCAGATGGGAGGGGGAGGAGGGATGGGTGCATACACACCTAATGGGTGCTGTGTGAGCCATCTGGGGGATGGACACACTTGAAGCTCTGACCCAGGTAGGCAAGGGCAATACATGTAACCTAAACATTTGTACTCCATAAAATTCTGAAAGAAAAAAGGAAAAAAAAAGGAAGATTTTTAAACACTGCGGTAAGCTAATGAAAAAAGCACTGAAGGACATTTGGGAGAGGTTGGTCAGTGGGAGTAGGCAATCTTTGTTTGCTGATTGGCACTTATCAAAGTTAGGCTCCGATTCTCCCACAGAGACTGGGACAGAGGGGCCATGTCTTTCCGGATGATTACATTTCAAAGGAGTGTCTGAATATCCTTGGGGGGATATTTCTGGGTTGCAGAAGATTTACATCTTAGAAAAGGCAGAGAAAGAATTTACAATTGAAATTTTTCTAAAATAGCTGCTCTAAGACACAGAAGGTCAGGGATCTATAGTTAGGAAGAAATCAATCTAAAGGTTACTCAAGTGGAGGTGAACATTAAGGCTGTCGTAGTCAATCCTCAAGACACAGTGTCCAGTGTAATGCCAACATGTCCTTTTTAGGTTCGTCAGAGGCATCATACAATTTTCAGGTGTCAAGTACTGGATCACTATTAGAATTAATCTTTATTTCATACAGTGGAGAATCACAATTAAAATTAATAGCGGCTGAAAGTGAAAGATTTTATTTTTTCTTGTTAAAAATCCAGGAGGGATGGTGGGCCGGATCCACTAATGTGTACAGTACTTAAGTTCTCTGCAGCTTTCTCCACTGCCAGCCTTAAGTTTATGATACCTGTGGCATGATTCAGTATGCCTGCTGAAGCTTCAATCACTCTTTCCACTTTGCAAGCCATTAAAATAAAAAGTAGAAGAAAAGGAAACAAAAGATGCCCTTCCCTTTAAGGATGCTTTCTGAAAGTTGTAAAAGCCAATTCCACTGACATTCATTTGTCAAACGTAGTTACACCCAGCTGCAAGAAAGTCTGAGGAAGTTGGTTTTATGGACCCAGCCTAATTTTGTGGTGCTATTACTGAGAAAAATGAGCAAAATAGATTTTGACTAACAACAAGCTCATTCTCAAAGTTATTAATCTCTCTCTCTTTCTGTACATACACATAACAAAGTACTCATATTTCTCCTTTCCTGTTTCTTTTGACTATACATTGAATTTAAGAACCATTTTGAGTTATATTAAAGAATGTGGTTAAGGGTTTTTTTTGGCATATTATTTTCTTTTTGCACTGCCTTATAGGGGTAAAAGAAACTTTCTTTCCACTGTCTGAAGGTTAGAAAATTTGAGTCTATAAACAAACTGACAATAGGCAGATAAAAGGCAAAAAAGCATACACATTTTATTAACATGCAAATGCACAGGCGACACACAAAATATAAAACTCAAAGAAGGGACAACTGGTTGAAGCATAAATAGTAAATACCGTTTTCATAGGCGAGGGGAAAATAGGGGAGATAAGCAATTTTGAAAGAAAAGTAGATGACTTTTAGAAGAGGTGAATGAACCAAAGCAATAGACAATAGCCTGGGACAAAGTTCCTTTGGATCCTGGGAAATACGATGATCAGTTATGGGAAGGTGAAAGGTGGAACTGCACTGAGAATAAAAGTTTTCATGTTATGCTGATAAAGTCTCTCAGGTAACAGACCTCAGAAAAATAGATGAAGGGTTTTTCCAGGAGGGCATTATGACACTTTTTATTTTCTTCTTAGATTTCTCTTCCCTGATTAATGAGATATCAGACAGGGATTAAAGGCAAGCAATTGTGTTTCTTTTGGGAAAACTTCCTCCAGTCAGATAAGGGAACTTTAGAGCCCCTCCTTGCGTTTGGGCGGAGAAACAAGGGACGTTCAGAGAGACTGATTTGGAGGCAGCTTCTAAGGCCTTCCAATTTTCTGTAATTCACAGTGCTCACCATGCAAAAATACCATACTTTGGGGTATTGCTTTTTGAGCCCCAATAACCTCACATACCTATTATTTATTTGTGGTATAAATACTTAAAATCTTTCCAAGCAATTTTCAAGTATATAATACTTGAGATCAAAGTGTCAACAGGTTCCGTTTATTCCTAGGCCTCTCTAGATCGAGCACTTCTATTAATACATTGTTATCGAGTCATTAACTATGAAATGTCTGATCTCAAATCAAAAGTGTAGTTTATTGTATCTCAGTCAAGAAGCAGTACAATTAATCAAAAAATGTGCCTAAACTATCAACACAGTTTTTCCTGCTTAACCGTAGTTTGTTTAATCAATCAGTGAAGAAGCCTGAAGAGGGAGTGGCCATGACATCCTGAAAGGCATTTTCCACAGCTTGTTGAGAATTGAATATTTTTCCTTGCAAGAATTGGTCCAAAGCCTGCAAGGACGGGTAGTCAGTTGGTGCACGATCTGGTGAGTACAGTGGATGACATAGAGTTTCCAAGTCCAGATTCTGTAGTTTGAGCAGCATTGTGTCTGCCACATGTGGTCGAGCATTGTCTTACAAAATGATTGGCCTGTCTTTATTGACCAATCTCAGCTGCCCAATCGCAAGCGTCCTCATCCATTCATCCAGTTGGTTGCAGTAGACATCCCCTATAATCTATTGACCAAGTTTCCTGAAGGTGCAGTAGATAATATCTGTGCTGGACTACCAAACAGACACCATTCGCTTTTTTTGGTGAATATTAAGTTTTACACTGTGTTTTGGTACTTCTTCTTTATCCAAGCATTGTGCCAAATGCTTGTGATTGTCAAAAAGTATCCAATTTTCATTATATATGACAATACTGTGTAGAAATGGTTCACCTTTATATCATGACAGTAAAGAAAGGCAAGTTTGTAAAAGATTTCTCTTCTGACACTCATTTAATTTATGCAGAACCTATCTATCCAGCTTCTTTACCTTGCTGATTTGTTTCAAGTGGTTCAATATTGTTGGAATAGTAACGTCAAACCTGGCTACCACTTCACACATGGGTTGAGATGGATTTGCTTCCCCTACAGCTTTCGGCTCATCATTATCCACTTTGGTCTCAGGTCGCCCATGTGACTCATTTCCAAGATTAAAATCACCAGAACAGAAGTTCTCAAACCATCGACATACTGTGTGTTCAACAGCCATATTCTTCCCATTTCATTGGTATTTTGAGCTGTCTGTGCTGCATTGGTTTCCATGATGGAACTCATATTCGAAAATAACATGAACTTTTGATTTTTCCATAGTTTCACAAAAATAGTTCTAAAAAAATTTTAAAGATAATCACAAGCTAAAAGCAGCATTTGAAAGACTGAGGATGTACCTTCACAATAAAATTTAAACAAGAATTGTCAAAGTGAAATGTCAGAGATATCAACTGTCAAACTTAGTACTTGAGGCAATCGGATATTTCATATTTAATAACCTATATATTAACCTAATATTAACTATAGTCACTATATTAAACAACAGATTTCTTGAACTTATTCCTCCTCTGTAAATGAAATTTTATATGCTCTGACCAAATTCTTTCCAAACCTCTTTCACTCCTAACCCCTGATAACCACGATACTACTCTGTGCTTCTATGAGTTTGGCTTTTGTAGATTTCACATATAACGAGATCATGCAGTATCTGGCACTCTTTGTGTGCCTGGCTTATTTCACTGAAAATCTATATTTTTATATATGATTAGTTTTTCAGGGTTTCTTTTCCTTAACTGTGCTAAAGCTGTCTTGTTTTTATAATAGCACTATATTCCCTTAGACCTGTTCATATAGCTATTATGAAGTATTCACATTCACTACCTTGAATGAAAATGTGTTTTATCACAAAATGTACATAAGAATATTTTCCACCACATGTGTGAACTTCAAATGTATTTTAAATCGGTGTTTCTCAAACTTCATCATGTATGAGAATCTCTCAAGTTTGTTATTAATAAAATACATATTCTGAGTCAGTATTTCTGAAGTAAGACCAGAGATTTTGCATTTCTAACAACTTAACCACATGATGTTAATGCAACTAGTTTATGGGTCATATTTTAAATAAAAAAGACACTAGAAAATAACATTATTTATTAAGGGTTTTTAATTTCCACTGATGATATAATTTCTTTGTAAAATGTATTAGAGATCATAAAGATTGTAAAACATTTTCTTTCTTCTAATTCTCCCCAAAATTCTGTGAATATTTTGTCTGTTACTATAATTCTGTTTTATAGATTAAAAATAGTAGGCTCAGACATATGAGATGGTTTATCCAAGATCATATTCTAAGATGTATACATTGTTAGTCATTTTCTAATTGTAGTCTCTCTTATTCTGACAGGCAAAAAATAAATCAAACTGTGCCATATATTAAGAATTCATTTATTCATGTGAGTATTATCTTTGGCATAATTAATCTCAGGTTTCCTGCCCCCACACCTGCCAGTGTGGTTCTGGAAAATTTTCTCCTATGTTCAAAGAATAGAAAACTAATTTTGCCTCTGGTAGTAATATATAGATATATCAGATTATGTATATATGTATATATGGAAACTATTATTTTAAATTATGATACATACTTTAAAATCTTGAATGTCTTTTTATGTTCATGATGTAGAAAAAAGACAAAACCATTTTAAAAAGAGAGGAGTGTGGGTTAAAAAAAATGAGCACTAGGTCAGAAATGCTGACTAGGAACTATCTAAACAGAGAGGAACCTATACAAGATTTCCATATAGTGCGATTCTAGGATGTTTCTAATGAATTCTTATCTACTTATTCAAAAAATTATAAATGAATTAAGTTCTGTAAAAATTTAAGTGACTATGCAAAAGCATAATGACCAAGACTTCAAGGACCAAAACAAAAGCAGACTCAAAAGAAGATTAAATTAGAGCTAAATTAGAAAGTTCAAAAATAATCTGATGGTACTGTTTTTTTTTCCCTATCTGATAATAGAACAAATAGAAAATAAGTGACAAACATATTGATTACTATATATCACCATAATTAATTGAGTCAAATACAAAGTGCTTGTCATATTTCTTGTGGACAATAGTCTACAGTGTGACGTTATTAGACAAACTGAGTACAAATGGTATATTGTGTGCGATAGCAGGGACCTGGAATCTCTGCTATTTTCCCTGCACCATTGCATATCTATTCCAGACACCAGAGCCTAGTAAATCAGCAGAAAGTATACATTTATTCAAAAAAGTTTTGTGGTAACAAGAAGAGGAGGACAAGTGGGCTGTGTCATCAGGTTTGAAAAGTCTGAACACTTCTCCAGTAGCCGTAGCCACTGTGCAATGAAATAACAAGTAGGATCAAATTTTTCAGAAAAACTATATTTTGAGGTAAAAAAAAAACCCTTTCTTTTCTTCTTTTTTTCTTAGTAAAACACAGTGCAATGAAAATTAAAAGTTTGAATGTAACATTGTATTTTCAAAATATGACAATTACTTGATTTAAAAGTTGTTCTCTTGTTTAAAAAAAAAACATTTGGATTAAAATATTTAAATGTTAAATTAAAATTTCAGTGCAGATAGAGTTTATTTGTAAAATTCACTATTATCTTTTGACTCATGCAGTATTTAAGGTTTGCAGCTTAGTTTTAAGTACTGGCTAAGTTAAATTTTAAGAACTTTAAGTAGAATAAATTTTTCTTTAAAAGTAAATATTAAGTAGATACAAAAGATAGTTAATTATTTTAATACATAGTTATCTAAGAAATAAGCAGATAAAGGAAACTTCTTTTAAAACTTGGTATTTTATTCTGAATTATTGATAATTACCCAGAATGGAGTATGCTTATTACATATATATATATACACACACACACACACACACACACATACACACACAAGTGTATGTTTCCAATATAATTTAATATTACTAATACCATCATTCAAGGAACAGAAGTTCAGAATGAAACACCTCAAGATTTGTATTAAAATGCAATCTTCAATATAGAAAAATTTAAAATATGAATACATGACAACAGAAAACAAGAGTTCATGAGGGTCATAATAAAGAAAAGGTGCTTTTCAAAGTCAGCTCCTAACTCTTGAAGGAAAAATAAAATCTTTTCTGATATATAGGAACCTATAAATTTGAACAAAAGTCGGAAAGAATCTCATCTATTTTTTGATATTTCTTGATACACTTTATAAAATACATACTAATGCTACCAATTGTTGACGTAAGTCTGGGTTTTGAAAGGTATTTTGTTTGTTTTTTTTTTTCCTATTTTTTTGTAGGTTTTATTTCCTTTAAGGACATAGATAATTTTATTTCCTTTAAGGACATAGATAATAATTCATTATAGTATGTTAGGATATTCAGGATGTTCATTTTCTAAGAAAGGGACTCTAATCACTCTCTTAATAAAGTGTTCTAGTTCTTTGCAATTTTGTTTCTAAGAAGTTTTTCCAAATAATGAACTTATTATATATTTAATTAAATAAGTTGGTTCTTAACCTTTAAGTATCTTCATTAAAAATATATTACTAAATTCTGGATATTTGGCTGTACTGATACATTTCAACAAGTTTTTTTAGGTAACATTTTCTTCTTAACCTTCACAAGTTCCATCAATATTCTTCTTACATTACTGTTTGACATTAGAAATTTTAATCTATAAGTGGTTTCCTCCTTTCAAATAAGGCAATGCTCTCTTTATACATAGATGCACTTCAAATGACCAATTAAATTAAGAACTCATTTTGGGAAATTGGGTGGAACTATTATATTGTGTGGGAGGTTAATATCATGTCCTTGTTGAGAAAATGTCAGAGTTGAGCACATCGTGTTACAATTCTTATTTTGGTCAGCAGCTCAGCATGCAGATTCAGGTTTTGCTAATGAATATCTGCAGGTGATGGGTAAGGGAATATTGGCACTGGGATAGAAAAGAGACAAATTGATATTCACTGCCATTACCAAGAAACAATACCTGCTATATAAGAGGAATAAATGTGATGAATATCATGATTCATTGAGTCATTCAAAAACATTTATTTATTTAATACATACATGCTTACATCTAATACTTACATGCTTGGCCTGGTGATTCTACATCTTACACAGTGAATATATACATTATATAGTAATATAATATGGTATAAATATAATGCACATACAATTTCAAGCTAGAAGGAACTTTAAAGATCATCCTAGCTCAATCCTTTTTTTAAGTAGTTGAACAACAAATACCTAAATATCTCGATATTTGTTGCAAATACTAAAAAAGGGATATCACTAGTTTTGTCATGTGGATATAGCTTATCTTGCTTAATTTTCTCAAGCTTACTCTCCAAGTCTCTGTTTTTGTTTCCATAACTATTTATTAAAATTTTAACAATGTATTTTGTCTCTTTGATTTTACCTGCTTAACCACTCACTTTTACTCTACTGCTCTTTATATCATAAATTCTTGTGCCTCTTTTTGTTGCATTTGTTAGTAAAACAACACATTTATAATGACTTGGACATTTTGAACAAATTTTTAGTTCTATATTTTTCTTTTATTAGTAATGCATCCTTGCTTATAATATTAGAGAAATTATGACATCATTCAGAAAAAATGTGTTATAAAACCACTATAAATTATTCCATGAAGACTTTACTAAAAATTGGAATAAATTTGAATAAAGAGCTCTACTTTGGCCAGAGAAATCTATGGTCTCTTCTAATAATTTTAGATACTAACATACAGGTATTGAAAAACCAGTGTCTCTTTTGGCAGTCATATATTTCAATCTCTTATATGAATTTTTAACGATAATGAATATTTGAGTGAATTTATTTTAAAATATAGGAAATAAAGAGAAGCAATTCTGAGTAAAATGATAAACAATAAAGAAAGATGGCTCCCTAAGTATATCTATCAGGCAAGATTAAGTAATACTTTCAACATTTAAAAGTAATGACCACAGCAGATTGTGAAAATGGACTGTCGATGCAAACTTAATCAAAATGTTGAACTAGAAAACTAAGTGCAATTAATTCGACTGTGTTGATTAGCCCAACAACGAATATGTTTCTTTGTTAAAGAACTCCATTACCTTGCATTTAAACCTATACACCTTATTTTGCTTTCCCAACTGATCATTTAGTGTTAACATTACATGACTTTTATCATTACTCTTTGGCAAAAATATTCACTTTTCTGAGTCCTTAATCAGATGTCAAATTAATTCTGAGAAGTTTCTACAAATTATAAAAGTAGCCTCATTTGTTTTCCTTATTGGTCAATTCAGACTTTGGCAAAATATTCTTTTCTATAAATCATTAGCAAAATTTTACCTTTCCTTGGCAAAATTGACTTTAGACCACATAAATTATAAAAAATACAAGCATATTTTATGGATAAATGTGCAGATGCAAATAGAGAAGATGTCATAAAGGAAGGAAGAGAATACTCAAGAAAATGGAAAACAGTGGCAATGAAAACCATGCATTATTGGGGAAATGTGAAGTAGTACTAGCTTAAGAGGAACTCATAGCCTAGAGACCCTTTATTCATTCCAGGGCACACCAGTGATATCTGATAAAAATTATGTATCTCAAAATACAAGAAAGGTGGTCCCAGCATAGAACATCTCACTGTGTCTTTTTATCTAATTTTAACTTCTAGATTTAGCTATGCAGAACATTCATTGATGAAACCTTAGACTTAATATTTTTAATATGAATTAAAGAACTTAATTCAAATGGGTGAGTATATATAGATTTTACTTGGACCATATAATTCATAAAATATCCATTACAATGTAAAGAAAGTTTTAAATTATTTTTTCATTAATCACTCTCTATTTTGTATAATTTCTTTCCTCAAGAATATGTATTAAATATATTACGCTTATTCAAATACATATAGATTATCTAATAAATTTTACTCTACATAGACTAAGAACAATAGCAATAAAATAATAATGATAATAACAACTGTTTATTGAGTATTCCAATATGCCAGATATTCTTAAGCTCTCAAATATATCAACATTTTTAATCTTGACAATGACTTTAGCAAGGTAAATGCTATTATGTGCCTCAATTTATACATAAGGAAAGTGAGTTACATAAAGGTTAAATAACACTTGTCTCGCTAGCATACTGCATATAAACCCAAACTATCCATTCAATAAACTCAATATTCTCTCTCTCTTTCTCTCCCCCTCTCTCTCTCTCTCTCCCTCTTTAACACACATACACACACACATTCCCCATAGATCTTATGAAAGCAAAGAGCAATTCAAGATAAAATTCTGGAATTTTCATATATTTTTTTAAAAGTAAAAATAAATGAAAGAAGTAATATTTCTCATGAACAAAAATTAAGGGGAATTTATCTGCTATAAGTCCAACCAGAAATTACAATTCCATTGGTTTAGTTCCATTATTTAGGGAGTAATAGGCAGGAACAAGAGAGAGAGAGAGAGAGAGAGAGAGAGAGATTGATTCCAAGAAAGAATGATTAAGTCAGATTTCCTACAGTCTAGAAATGTTACACTTTCATATAATTAAAGTAACACCTTTTAATATGTTATAGCTACATTGCCACAATATGGTCTAATAATCTGAAATATACTAAATTATAAAAGCTGCAATAAGACAGATTTCAAGGGCTCGTTTACTTAAAACTCTTTACTATTTATATGCCATTTTCATACAGGCTCCATAAGAACTACACATCAAGAAAAAATATGAACAAGATATATTTTGCAACACAGTTTTTTATAGTGGTACATTTTCATCCATAATATTCCATGATACAGTTTTTATACAACAAGTAGACACTTTTGACAATGTACTTTTTCCTATAATTTATTTCGATGATTTATTATTAATTATTGTTGTTTATGGTTAATCATTCTTCTTCTTGAAATGCATTCTATCTTTGATTTCAATATTCCATAATCCACTCGTTTTTGCTCTCCCACATGAACACTCCTCAGTTTCTTTGGACCTTACTCCTCTAAAGGGCATTCTAGGTCTCAGCCCTTACCTTTTCTCTTTTCCTATTCTGTCTCTTCCCCCAACATTCTATTTATGGTTTTACTCAAGTGAACCCACTCAGGATTTTGATGACAGTTCCATCAACATACTGTCAAATCATTTCATATCCTCATCCTTAACTCTGCTTGAGTTTAAGATTAATAGACATATTAATTTATATAGCGATTTTAATCTCTACTACATAGCTAATAAAATATCTCAAACCTAAAACCTCCAATATGAAAATATTAATGCTGACTGACCTCTCCATCAGTATTTTCTCTGGCCTTCCCTGTGTTTGCAAATGGTCAAATCAATAAACCTAACAGTCACCTGAATCATTCCATTTTCCTAACCTCTTCTCATCCATTATTTGCTCCTATTACCAAAGTGTAATCCTTTAACCCGTCACCTCTGTCTCCACCCCAGTTCGAGATACCCTTTCATTTTCCCCAAATGTCTATAATTACTGTTTAACTGGTTTATCTGTTCACCGCATCCTGAAGAGGAGCAGAGGAATGCATTTCAAAGGGGTTCGATGAGGATTCATCTTCCTGCACAGGGTCTTGACATCAGTCTGAGAATAAGCAACCATGCTCTTCAATCTCTGGCCTCTGTCTACTTCCCTAGTCTCACCTGCTTCAGGTTCTTTTTCCCTTTTTATCTTCCACAGTTTTCCAAAATTCTCTTCGCTTTAGCTCTGCGAACTTGTTTTTCCCTCTGCTAAAAGTTGCCCATGGAGGGAAGTTTATAAGACCAGCTGCTTTTCACATTCTGATCTAATTCAAGCATCTCCTTTCTTTCAAGACTATTTCCCTTCCACTCTATTTAAGGACACTTTCCTGCAGTCGAGTCACTTTCCATTGTCCCTATTTTATTTCCCTTAAAATGTTTCTATCACTTTTTAAAAGTGCATTTTTATTTTTATTTACTGATGAATCTTTATGGCCATCTCCTTTCACTATCATCAGATGTGACTTATTCGTCACTACATTTCTAGATCTTGGAATAAATGAACAAAGCAACACAAATTCTAAATAAAAGAAATTGAAAAATAATCTGTTACATTGGATCACTTTACATAGTTTGGAATTGTTTAGCTGTAGTGAAGGAATAACCAATTTACTCAGAGAGAGTTGAAGGCAGACTCTGAAGAAACTGCTATAAAACAGCTTTGTAAATGATAGCATGTTATCAGGTAACCATGTTGCCTTTCCAATGTTTGAAAATACATTCATAGGAATCCACAGAAAGTATTTTTTGTTTGTTTTTCAAAATTTTATACAGAGTGAAATAGATGTTTGAGATGGATAATAGAAAAACTATAAAGGGCAAAAATTTGAAACAGGAATAAAGCACCTTTAGGAGGCTTCATATTTCACCATGTTCTTTTCTTCTCTCCAACCCTGGGTTGCTGTTCCTCTCATCTAGACTGAATAATCTCCAGAGATTAAAATTACCATCACTCTGGCGGTCCCTGCTTTTCATTTATTTCCTGATGTGTCTCCCTGAAGGATTCTTCTCTGAGTCTGAAGGCTTCAGCTAAAGGAAACAAAATTTCAAGCCGTGTGTGTCTGAGCTACATGGAAATTACTTCCCTTAATCTTTGTAATATGCAAACTGGAATTTTTTCCCCAAATCTAAAGAACTTGTTCCCAAATATGACTCCCCCATATACTGTAACTAGATCTATTATTTAAAAATGAAAACCATAGCCTCTCATTTCCTAATATGCTGGAAAAAAATAAACAAAGTGACTCTTTTGTTAAGAGTCTTAAATCCAGGCTTTCTCTTAATGGAGAGAAAATGCTAATATCTTAAAGTAATCATGAATGGGTTTTATATACCATAGACAGTGTTGAAATCCACATATATCCTATTCAGGTCAAGTTTTATTTAACTATGCCTTTTATATTATAAGCTAAATTATTTGCATTTATTTATTTCAACTAATTAATTATTTACTTATTTACCAGCAGATTATTCTCCTATAACACAGATATGAATAAGAGAAAACTCCTCTTTTAATCCAAAAGTCTTAATAGATATACATTGAGTCAAACTTTCAAATTTGTGACTTGCACTCTTAACAGATGTTGAGTTCCATAACCAGACATGAGAGATAGCTTTCCAATATAGTTTAAAAAATATGAGTTGCTTTTAGCCCTAAGCTGTGAGGATTTTTCCCCTGAGAGTTCTTCAAGATATTAAACCACAGCGCTACAATGTCAAGAGGTAGTTCTACAAGGGATTGTTTTGAGAAAAAGAAAAATAGAAAAAAATATAAGAAATGAAAGCTATAAAAGTAAAAGATAAATTAAGAAATATAAAAACATACAGCAAATATAACAAAACATAATATTAAATGTTATTATATTTTTTAATTTAAAAATTTCAACTATATATATCCTCTTGTGATTTACTATATTTCAAGTCTGTAGAAGGCAATTGAAAACTAAACACACTAAACTGAGAGCTCTTTATGTATAGTAACTGCACATTATAAATATTACATTTGGAACCAGCATTTTGAGCACCTTATTAGCATTGATAGTATATTAATAATTTTATAAATATTCCATCATCCATAAAACATTCCCCAAAAGAAGATATTACCATTAGCAATTCACAGATGATTATCCTTGAATTTATATTACTTAGGAGTCATAAATACTAGTTAGTACAGTCAAAATATATATCAAATTTGAGTCTATGTTTATTGCAAACTCTTCAGCATTTTATTCATCTTTTTATTCCAATCTGGAAAACCACGTATGATAAAGCACTTACTCAAATACTATGATCTTCCTCAGTATACACCTCTATTAGTTGGAGTAATTACAAGCTTCTGTAAAAGATGAAAACCTTATCTCAGTGGGCTAGCACAATATGTATCAGGAAGTAGATCTCTTCCAAGCGCTTATTCAGAATTAAGCCTTCTTCTATTTTGTGGCATTGCTAATTTCAACATATGGCTTCCAAGTTTCCTAGACCTGTTTGCATCAGATAATGGAAGGAGCCTAGAAATGATACAATCTATTCTCTGTCTCTTCTTCTTGCATGCCATTGGCCACACGGAGACATTTACTAAAACAGAAGCCAGGAAATGAGGAATAACTGTGTCCAGGAAGAAGACAAAAGAATTGGTGATGAGATAGCTAGTCCACTGATAATCAAAGATCCATTTTAATCTGTATTCTACAAATAAAAAAAAAAATACTCAGTCTTTCCTAAAAGGAGGACAACCCCAAGTTGCATCTAATTCCCAAATCTAAAATTACTACTTCCTTGCTGTCTAACAAAATGCTGTCTTATATTAGGTGCTATACAAAATTTCTTTCTTCTTTTTCTTTTTATATTTGGTTTGTTATTTACGATGGTAGAAAAAGTTGTATAAATTTTGTTTTTACTATGGTACTCAAGTTAATGTGAAAGTATGTTTGATAACTTTTGGTTGTTGACAAGAAATTGAGTAGAATTCAAATTCATTTAATGTTTAGTCTATCCTCAGCTCCTTTGTAACCAACATGGAGATTCTGAATATAATCTAAAAATCATCTTCTATTCATAATGAATGTGCAATGTATTTCTTTGAAATGATTTTTATAATAATCATTATAGCTTGTCATTTATCTTTAAAAAATAAAGAAGAGAGAAACAAGGATAACAGAGATTTTCCAATTTTTTTTTACTTTGTTCTGTAGAAAATCTTAGTTTTGTGGAGAAATTCATGTTACTTAGGTAGAGAAAACTTATATTGCTTTTATACTTAAAATTTTCTCAAGCATATAATTTACTTTTCTTTGTTCCCTGGAAACATTATGACAGGGAAAATGTTAACTGCAAAAAAGACACAACAAGAAATAGTGGAAAGGTTCACAAAATATTATCTCATCAATTTTTTAATGTAATTCTCAAAGAGAAGAAAAAAATTCTTATACATAATGGAGCATATTGGGGTTAGTTTTATTTATTTTGTTTATTTTTTTATGTGCCTCCTGGGACAGTCTGTCTTTTGAAACAGTATGGTTTTCTGCTATTTCCTAGAAATGACCAGAATATTGTTATTTATTATTTTTTTAAAAAATGCCTCATGATATTTTTGCTTATTTCCTGGTAGAACTTGCAGGAATTTAAGTAAAGACATTATTATAATTTTCATCCTTTAAAACCCATTTCCAATAAAGTGAGTACTCACCAAAATATGATGCAAATATGCCAAATGACATTTCTGCCTATTTCTTTTTAATTTACATAAAATGTTCTTTTTTCAAACAAAGTATTATTTTATTCACCTATGCCAACGTTTTCAGGAATAAGTAACAAGAAATGAACCTAAGGTCATATTAAACATTCAACCGTGGGAACTATTAAATATTTTTATAGTTCATTTGTTTTAAATACAATTACTTACTTTTCCTAGTAAAAAAAAATGTTTCTGACTCATCTGGAACTTCCAGGTGTCATAATTATGAAGGATGAGTTTTTATTTTTCTTTAATCTTGAATATGAGATCATTTAACTTCTAGCTTAATGAAGCATCAGTGGATGATTTCAGTGTGAGAAAACATAATTCATATTTTACTTCAGAGACTTATTCCATCTTTTGTGAAGGATATCTGACAAAAGAGTTACCTGATCAAAATAACAGAAAAAAAATTTTAATAAGTTTTTGTCTTTCTCTGAGATTTAAACATAGTACCTGGAGGTTTTGGATTTCTCAAAATCCATACTTTTTCTAATACTTATTATGAAGTATACACTGTATCTGGAGGTGAAATACAAAGAATTGTTATTTAGAAATCATTTTTTGAAGAAGTCTACAATAGGGGAACAGAAAGAAGAATATTAATAAATTAAATAAATTATTATGAGCCCTATAACAGAAAAGCAAAGTGGACATAGAAAAAGAAGAGGTAAATGTAAAAAGTAGCCCCTGACCTGCATCTTGAAAGATGAATAGCTTTTTTTAATTTATATTTTTAATTGGCAAGTAATAATTCTGTGTGTTAAGAGCATACAATATGATATTCTGATATATATTTACACGGCAGAATGATTAATCTGACTAAGAAATGTATCATCTCACATACTTATCATTTTTCTTTGGTAAGAACATTTAAAATCTAGTCTTATAGCAATTTTGAAATATAGAATATATTATTATTTATTATATTCACAATTCTGTATAATAGATCCTTCAAGCTTATTTCCAGTAGCTATCGGAAACTTTGTACCCTTTGATTAACATCTCCCTTTTCCTTATCTACCCCACTTCCCAGGCTCTAGTAACCATTGTTTTACTTTCTACTCCTAGGAATGCAACATTTTTGGATTCCAAATATAAGAGAAATCATGTAATATTTGTCTTTCTGGCCTGGCTTATTTCACTTAACACAATGTCCTTCAGGTTTATCCATATTATCCATATGTCCTTCAGGATATCCATATCCTCAAATGGTAGGATTTCCTCCTTTCTTGAGGCTGAATAATATTTCATTGTGTATATAAATATACACACAAACACACACATATATTCATATATATACACCACATTTTCTGTATCCATTCAACCAGTGATGAACAGCTAGGTTGCTTCTATGTCGTGATTCTCCTATATTGTGTGTCTGTATTATGAATGGCTAGTGCCAATGTAATGGACACGGGAGTACCAACATCTCATGAGCATACTGCTTTCAATTCCTTTGGATATATACAGAGAAGTGGGATTGTATAGTAACTTGATTTTTAGTTTTCTGAGGAACTTCTATACAATCTTTCATAATAGCTGTGCTAATGTACATTCCCTCCAACAGTGTACATGAGTTCCTTTTTATCCACATCCTTGCCCACACTTGCTATCTTTTGTCTTTTTAGTAATAGCTGTTCTAACAGGTGTGAGGTTATATCTCACTGTGGTTTTAATTTGCATTTCCCTGATGATTAGTTATGGTAAACATTTTTTCATATCTGTTGGCTATTTGGATGTCTTATTTTGAGAAGTATCTATTTAGATCTTTTGCCCATATATTGATTGGATTATTTATTTGCTTGCTAATGAATGTTCGAGTTCTTTATATATCTTAGATATTAGCCCCTTCCCTATGTAATTTACAAATATTTTCTCCCAATCCATGATTTGTCTCTTTACTCTGTTAATTTTTTTTCTTTTCTGTGAATAGGCTTTTTAGTTTGATGCAATACCATTTGTTTATTTTTGCTTTTGCTGCCTTTTGGGGTAATATCCAAGAAATATTATAGACAACACAAATAAACAGAAAGATATACTGGGTCCAGAGATTGGAAGAATTAATATTTTTAAATTGCCCACACTACCCAAAGTGATCTACAGATTTAGTGTAATTCCTATTATACTGCAATGCCATTTTTCGTGGCCTTAGAAAAACTAATTCTAAAATTTTGATGGTACCATAAAAATTTTGGCTACTTCAAGTAGCCAAATAAATCTTCAGTATCAAAAAAAAACTGAAGGCATCATACTACCTGACCTCAAAAAGCTATAGTAATCAAAACAGCATTGCACTAGCATAAATACAGACATATTGACCAATGGAATTGGATAGAAAGCCCAGAAATAAACCCATGTATTTATGCTCAATTTATTTTCCACAAAGGTACCAAGAACACACAGTAGAGAAAGGACAGTCTCTTCAGTAAATGGTATAGGAAAATTGTATATCCACATATAGAAGAAAAAATAGACCCTCATTTCACACCATATCTAAAAATCAAATCAACATAAATTAAAGACATAAGCATAAGACCCGAAATTGTAAAACTACTAGAAGAAAAAGTAGAAGGAATGCTCTATTGTATTGATCTTGGTAAAGACAAATAGTTTTTGACAACTTGACTAAGAGGTTTAAAAAAAGCATGCTAAGAAGAGTGAGTTAGAAAAGTGATAGGAAATGGGGAGGGAAAAAAACAAACAAACAACAGACAAAAATCCTTCATGATAGGGAATATAAAGATGGGCCATACTTACGTGTGCAGAGTGTGAGAAGATGTGTGTGAGAGATTTGTAGATTATTAGGCTGCTGCCTTTGCTGGGTCCTTCTCCCTCCTGGTTCTACATGTATAAATGCTCATTCTGACTGTTTTCTCCTAGTCATACTAGTCCTACAGTGTGGTTATTACACTCATGTCCTCATATATACATCTACACTCCTCCAAATCATAGCCTGCCACTCCGTCTTCTCTAATTTCATTAAGCCATATTTGACTCTAGTTTAACAGCAAAGTATGGTTTAATATTTTAATGTATACATATACTCTTTTCTTTCCTAATTTTTAAAATAGATTTCAACTTACTATATGATCAGTTTTAATAGAGTTGTTTACTTATCCCATAGATTTATTTATTTATTTAACAGATCAGTGTAATAGATTTTAACTATATGATGCAGAAACTTTTATGTATCTCTAAATTATTATATCCTTCTATTAAAATAAACCAAGCTAAATATTACAAACTAAGTGAAGATATTCACTGGCTGATTTTCAAAATGTATGTGAAACATGTGGATGTTATAATGTATCCACATGTATATACACATATATACATATATAATTTATATGCATTATGTGTATGTGTATAAAAATGAAGAAATAAAACTGTTAGGAAATGTTATTCAGTTCACAGATGTTTATCATTTTATACATATCTATTGAATTGAAATATTTTTTCATCAAGAAGAGTCCTTTTTATATATAATTGTTTTGTCATAAATATTTTTCTGATATTAATAAAAATACACCAGCTTTCCTTTAATTATTATTGTCTTGTATATCATACTTTATTTTTTTATTTTCAGACACTATGCCTTTATATTTAGATGCAGGTGGAATAAATAATTTATAACTTTATTTTGTATGTGATTTTTAAAAATAATCTGACAATTTTGTCTTTTGATTGGAGAGTTTGACTCACATTAAATGTGATTACTGGTATATTTGAATTTATTTTACCCATCTTACATAGGCGTTATATTTTTTATATTTTACTCATTTTTTGCACATTCTAGTATTTCCTTGAAGTTTTTTTTTTCAGTTTTTTTCTGCTATCTTACCCCTCTATTTTTTCTGTTGATGAGATGTGAAATGCTAGTCAACATTCTATTCACATTTTTGTTTTGCTTCTAAAACTTTTTTCTTTAATGAAACTCTCTGTCTTTTTTAAAGAGTCTGTCCTGTCTTTTACCCTCGGTTTTATTTTTTTCCCATCTATTCTCAGAGGTTACTACACACATTGTATGTGATGAACACCATGCATTCCTGTAAAGCCATACCCAGCATTTCCTGCCTCTTTGCTGCACTCTGGTTAATCCATTTACATATATTTCCTATTACTTACAGCTTTTCTCCACTGTTTAAATATTTTTTAATATTTTTCAATTACTATTATTATTATTATATTTCAGAGTATTACAAGGATACAAATGCTTTGGTTACATAAATTACCTTTGCAGTTCCTGACAAGTGTGCCCATTCCCCAGTGAGAACTACATCCATCAGGTGTGGATTAACCTATCCCCCTGCCCCTCCCACCTGCCTGATACCCTAAGAATGTTACTTCCCATATTTGCACATTAGTGTTGATCAATTAGTACCAATTTAATGGTGAGTACATGTGGTGTTTGTTTTTCTATTCTTGTGATACTTCACTTAGGAAAATGGGCTCCAGCTCCAAGCAGGATAATAAAAGAGGTATTTGTTCATCATATTTTTATAGCTGAGTAGAACTCCATGGTATTCACATACCACATTTTGTTAATCCACTCATGTATTAATGGGCACTTGGGTTGTTTCCACATCTTTGCAATTGTGAATTATGTGAATTGTGTAAACATTCTAGTGCTTTTTCATAGAAGATGTCTTTTTCATAGAAAGTATTTTTTTCCTTTGAGTAGATACCAGTAGATACCAGTAGTGGGACTGCTGGATCGAACGGTAGTTCTACTTTGAGTTCTTTGAGGTATTTCCCTACTACCTTCCATAGAGGTTGTACTAATTTCTATAAAATATCTTTAATGCTTTTTAGATCAGCTTGTTATTTGTTAAATCTCTTGTTTCTTACACATATTTTAATTCTCTTCTGTTTGTAAACATATTTAAGATATTTTACTTTATAGTCTGTTTTGATAATTTTCTTATATGAAGCTTGTTAGTCTCACTCTGCTTAGTTCTGGTCTATGTTGCTCATGGTGTTGCATTTTCTCTAAATTTGGTCTTTCTTGATTGTGAGCTTCTATTCTTTCACCTGTGAATAAGGCCTGGTTTGATGATAATTTTCATATGTAATAGCTTATGCCATGGTTCAATGGGCTCCCCCAACATAGAAACACATTTATTACACTCTTGGAAAATTTTCTAGACCAAATTGTGTGCATTTGAGCTGCAGAACTGTATGAGGTCTAGTTTGTGCTTGTAATTTCTCAAGGGATAATGTTTTCCCCTCCCCACAGAGCCAAATTCAGGTAGGGCAATTTTCTTAATTTTGCTTTCTCAGGAGCAGGTTTATTTGTAGTTCACCCTTTCATGGAGAGTAGAAACAGTTTTACGTAGGCTCCTATTAGACTCCTACATGGGGTGAAATCCCTGTATTTTCTCCTGACCATTGCATGTCAGGTGACATTTGAAACAGAAACATAAGTCACCAGGATTTGGAAAGTGCCGTGAAGCAAATAAACTTAACAGCTTTTTTTGACCTCTCGGGATTAGCAATTTCAGTTTACGTTTAGTCTCAGAGGGTCCCTTAGCTTTTGCCAGCTGATATACGCATATATAATTTTATTTAACATGTTTAGTTGTCTGAATGTGAAATTAGTAGTTCAGATCCTAAGATTTACATAATGCTAGATATAGAAATATTCAGACAGATTGAATTGATGATGTCAAATTTATGTATCATTATATACTCTTCATAGCCATATCCTTTATTTTTCTCCATTAGCACACATAGTCATGTTAAATAATCCCTTCTAAAAGAAGAGTATAGGTGTTACAAGTCTGCATAGAATTTCAGTACCTATAATGAGAACACAGGGATGAATGGGTGTACCAACAAACATTTGAATTTTATACTACTTAAGGAGAAAGAAAGAAACCAGGAATCATTAAACTTATAATTGCTATCCTGAGATCTTTTCTTTTCATTTGATTTTCTTTAATTGACCAAAATGTGGCTAATTTCTCCTCATCTGGTTACTCTAATCATCTACAATGGAGCCAAAATGACATCCATAATAATAGGTTGCTAAAAATAACCAACTAGCTGTTTTGTGTATCTTATCAACACAACTGATTTGTCACATTACAATTTGGATAGTGAAGACATAAAAATATCAATACCAGTGGATATTCATATTCTCTGATACATAGGTAGAAACATAGCAAAAGTATAGATTTGTAATCTTATATTTCCTGAGTGAGAAAACAAATAGCACACAAATAGCCATTTATGCTAAACTAGTCAAGCAAGGAGTCAAGTATTTGCATGAATTGTCATTGTCTGTCTGGACTTAGTATGGATTAGCTTTTTTTTCTCTCTCTTTTTTTTTTATTTCAGTATATTATGGGGGTACAAACGTTAAGGTTACATATATTGCCCATGCCCCTCTCCCCCCTCTACTCAGAGCTTCAAGCGTGACCATCCCCCCAACATTGCACATCTCACTCATTATGTTTGTGTATACCCATCCCCTCTCCCACCTGCCCGACACCGATAAATGTTATTCCTATATGTCCACTTAGGAGTTGATCCGTTAATACCAATTTGCTGGTGAGTATATGTGGTGCATTTTTTTCCATTCTTGAGATACTTCACTTAGTAGAATGGGTTCCAGCTCTATCCAGGAAAATACAAGAGGTGCTATATCACCATTGTTTCTTAGAGCCAAATAGTACTCCATGGTATGTGTATGTGTGTGTGTGTGTATGTATGTGTGTGTATATATATATATATATATATATATATACACACCACATTTTATTAATCCACTCATGAATTGATGGGCACTTGGGTTATTTCCACAACTTTGCAATTGTGAATTGTGCTGCTATAAACATTTGAGTGCAGGTGTCTTCATAAAGTGCCTTTTGATATTTTGGGTAGATGCCCAATAGTGGAATTGCTGGATCAAATGGTAGATCTACTTGTATCGCTTTAAGGTATCTCCATGTTGCTTTCCATAGAGATTGAACTAGTTTGCAGTTCCACCAGCAATGTAGGAGTGTTCCTCTCTCTCCGCATCCACACCAACATTTATTGTTTGGGGACTTTTTGATAAAGGCCATTCTTACTGGACATAAGTGATATCTCATTGCAGTTTTTATTTGCATTTCCCTGAAGATTAGAGATGGATTAGCTTTTGACAACCACAAAGCTTAATACTATTCATGTAACTATTCAAATATTCCACTATGCTTAAATAATCAATCTTAAACAGACCCAAGCATTTTAATCACTAGTTTAGAGGAAGCCTATTTTGAAACTTA
The DNA here is from genome assembly GCA_008750895.1 of Mirza zaza. Taxonomy (NCBI): domain Eukaryota; kingdom Metazoa; phylum Chordata; class Mammalia; order Primates; family Cheirogaleidae; genus Mirza; species Mirza zaza. Next base: position 21,400 of record VSMD01139132.1, on the reverse strand, counting down.
CATACTGGTGATTTCTTAAAAATTGAGAAATGTTGTTCTTTAACATGAGGAATGTGTTAGGATTCTTCCTCTTGCCCCTCCAGCTCCACCCTCCACTATTGCTATTGGGCTTTCTGTGCCCAGAGCTTTACTTACATAGAGAAAGATCAGTGAGCCTCCTTGCAGTCTGGATTCTAGGTGGGTTCTATCAATGAAAGCCGTGGGGAAAAAAGGTAAGGAAAAAGGAATTGAAGTCCGGGAGTTTATTTGCCTAGATTGTTGTCTGTGGGGTGGCCTTAGGCTGGGATTTCCCTCTATCAAAAGTTGCAGCTCCACAGGCCCCTGCTTTCTGGTTCCAGTAACTGTGCTCATCGCTATCTGTTTTAAGAAAGGAATGGTAGTAGCCTGTACACTATTTCATGTGATTTATCACTATCCTGGCCACATCTCATAAATTTTCCCCTTTGTTAAACTCTCTTTAAATTTCCCTAACTAGGATGTAGAACCATGCATAAATAATGAGAACCATGCATAAATAATGTGTAGCTAGAACTACAGGATATCCATGGGATAAAGAAACAATGATAGCATAAAAATTTTCTTTCTTCTTTCTTTCTTTCTTTCTTTATTTCTTTCTTTCTTTCTTTCTTCCTTCTTTCTTTCTTTCTTTCTTTCTTTCTTTCTTTCTTTCTTTCTTTCTTTCTTTCTCTCTCTCTCTCCCTCTCTCTTTCTTTCTCTCTCTCTTTCTTTCTTTCTTTTTCTCTCTCTCTCTTTCTCTCTTCCTTCCTTTCTTCCTTCCCTCCTTCCTTCTTTCCTCTTTCATTCTTTACTTCTCTCATTTTCTTTTATTCTCTTTTTTAAAGATAAAGATATATGCACTTGATATCTTTTTAACTGTGTGAAGGCATGGGGAGAAAGAAGCCAAAGAAACATTCGAGATTTAGAGTGTCAGACAATTTCTGTTTGCATTTGTTTTATAACATGAGAAAAAATATATACAGAAAAATACACACTATGTTTCAAACAGAAATTACAGAATGTTTGACTCATCAAAACAAATACATATGAATCATCTAGTGGAAAATAAAACTAAATTATGGTTTCCAGTGTAGCTAATTTCTTTATGAAGCAGAAAGAACAAAAGTGTAGGGGGAAGGATGATCAAAGGCAGAGATTCTGGAACCAGAGAACCTGGATTAAAATGCAGAATCTGCCACTTCGTTACAGTAACGACTATGGATAAGTTACTTTACTGGTCTGTGCCTTGGCTTCTCAGCTGTTAATGAAGTAACAATACCTACTTATAGGGTAGGTCTTTGTAAAGCCTTGGGAATAGTACCTGATACATAGTAAGCACTATAAAAATGTTTGTTGTAGAAATCAATCATAAGGACGGAAATAGAAGAGGACATTGTGGTAAAATCATGAATGACTTTAATATGATTCTGAATTTAATTTAATTAATTCTGAATAAAATAGAGAGCACTTTAAATGGTTTAATTAGGAAAGTAGTATTATAAGATTTAAAAATGTCTGAAAAGTCACCTGTGGCTTATGAGGTCAATGAATCAGAAAGAGAAGACATTCAAAAATGTATCCTATTTAGAAGATTGTTACAGATTGAGGATGGAGATGAAGGATGAATTTGTAATATGTTTAGAGATCAGACTATATGATTTAGTAATTGATGACCCATAGGAGGTAGAGGAGAGAGGGGAGGACGTAGTCTAAAACATGTTCAAGTGAAGAATATCAGTGTAAGGGCAAGCAGAGCCTATATTTGAAGATATGACAGTATATTGGGCTTCTAAATAATAAGACAAATCTTCAACTGCATTAATTTATTCAAATTTATGGGATTAAAATTTCAATACAATATAATTGTTTATTTTGAAGAGGTTAGTATTTTCATAGAAAATATTGCATACTAAATAGTTTAAGATGAACAAATTATAAACCCAGCACATTAAACTCCAGATATTTAAAAAATACACTAGTGAGCAAAACAAGATTATTTTACTTGATCCTTGTTTTAAGAGATAGTAAATTTTTCTGTTTAAAGTGATTTTCTTTGGCTGCACCTTCAAATTCCCATCATCTTTGTTCATAGTAATGGCAAGTAAAAAAAGTTACACCTTGCAAATCACAATTTTTGACAAGCCAGGTTAAACATGAAAAGAACGATTAATTTTAATAAGGCTTGTGAATATGGCATTACTTTTAAAAAATAAAACTAAATCAAAAGTTCCAAGTTCCAGTTGCAGAGGTAAGAAAGAAAATTAATATTTAGCTTTGATTAACATTCCAACCTCTAGGTAGCAGCATTACAAAAGATTTTCTTGTAGACACTTTTCAGATATTCTCTTTGCCTTGAAGCACTCTTTTTTTTTTTTTTTTTTTTTTTGGTCAAAGTTGTCCTTTCTTATTCTCCAAATTGGCAATTCTCCAAAAGAATGCGCATGAAATCAGACTGTTATATCAAATACTTCTTCTGGTTAGAGGACATAATTATTTGTGTAAACCTATGTTAAAAGAGTTATAGGAGGTGCAGAGTTCTTGTAGGAGGAAGTTTATTTCATATATACACACATATATGTGTATATACAAGCATTAATGTTAACCACTAATTTACTAAAATAGAAAACAATGGTAATGAACATAGCCACAAAGATATATTCAAAAGAGTATATGGTGGTCTAAAAGATTTGTTTTCTTTAAAAAGATAATGCATTTTTAAGCAGCAACAGGTATATTTCAGTGTTAAATACACTTAATCTCATTAGAACAGCTCCTGTTAGAAACTATACAGTTAAGAAGTCCATGAGTCAGAGGGCACATTATACTGGGATGCAGCCAGTTTTCAAGCTCTTGCATAAATCTTGAAATATTGAAGAAAGTGTCAAAATTCTGTGCTTTCTGTGAAAAAATAAAATATATTTTATATGGAGTGAAATTTCATAAATTAAAAGTCTTGGAGTTAGAATAAACTAGAAATTCTTACTGTTTTGAAACAGAGACCATCATATTTTTTGGATACAATTACTATTATAAATAGTCTTTACAGCATTACAGTTAAGCATAACACTGAAGAAAATATATGTAAAAACTGCTAAAGAGGTTAATACCCTTGTTAGTGTAATATTTATACTGTTTTCTCTCAGTTCAAAAGAGAAAATTATCTTACATATACACATATATATCTGATTCTGGTCATGATAACAGAGGAAATTTCTGGAAAATTTTCAACACACCAGCACTTCTGGAAGAAAAAGAAAAACTCTCTCTATGGACTTTAAATATAATAAAAAGATAATGCAAGTAGTGAGGGTAGAAACCAGAATAGGAAATAAAGAATGATTTCTGGAGGTTTAACTTCTGTGAGGGAATGGGAAGGAGCTAATACACTTGTATAGGGGAGAGGATTTGACCCACTTTCAGTGCATAGACCAAGGATTTACAAAATGTGACCACTATTCAGGACTGTGGCTCATACTGAGTAGCTGCTTTCTTAGGGAACAGGTTAGTTCATAGACAGCCCCATGAGATAGAATAACAGAGCACTGGTTTGATGAATAAACGTGCAATATCCCTACAAAATATTATAATTAAGTTACCAATATAAAAAGCCTTCACAGGACGAGCAGGAGGAAAGTGAAGAATGACAATCAAGTCCCCCAAAACAGGAGTAGGGGTAGGAAGAGAATGAAAAAACTAACTAATGGACATGATGAATTTGCAAGCTAAAATTTTAAAACTGGGCATGAAAATAAAACTATACAAATTTCAACAAAGCCAATAAATTGAAGAATTAATTCCTGAGAAAATTACAATTATAATGTAATGTGAAAAGGGCATATCAAATGTAAAGGAAATAATTATATCCATAACAAAACACAAAAGAGTGTGGGGAAAAAAAAAGTCTAGCTAAGTATATGAATACAGACTATGTCAATATGAAAAAATATAAACAAAAATAAAAATCAGTTATTGGAATAAAAAGCATATCAGTAGCTGAGATAAACTCTAGTGTGAGTTCAATAAAGAGAATTTCAAATATACGTTTAATAGATATTGTAGAAGTAGAGAGTGCACAAAATAATATAGAAGCAATATTCAAATATGTATTATCTGGAATTTCCCTTAAAAGAGGAAAGATATGAGTTCTTAACTGGGGAAAGATACACAAAGCAAAATCAGCATGAATAATTGTAAACAAATATCACATAGACCTATAAAATTAAGTAAATGACAAAATACTAAAAACAAGTAGAAAGAAAATACAGAATTGTTTATTAATGACAATAATAGATTAATAATGCCTTAGATACAAAAAACCTTACAAAGACATTAAAATATCAGCTTTAATTCTTAGCGAAAATAAAATATAAATCATTCAAGACTTAAATAATACGTAAAAATATTTTAGATATACCAATACAAATGTATATGTCCTCTGAAAGAGTTTTCTGAAAGTATAGAACAACAAAAATAGAAATGATCAAAGAAAGCACAGTGAACAAATTCTTAATACAATATGATAATAAATCTAATTAATTTTGAATAATAATGACCAATTTAAGAAAGGGAAGTCTATAGAACTCTACAACAAATAAATAAAATATAGGGGGACATTGGGAATAAATTAAAACATACTACATTCCTTGTCTTTTTCCAGAAGAATATAGTAAATATTTGGGATATAAAAAATATTTAAGGTAAATTATTAAAGAAGAAAACCATTGTGGGGAAAAATATGTATTTCAGTTAAAGATAAGAAAAACATAACACATAGAGAAAGCATTATGATATATGAATATTATATTATCACAATAATTTTTAATAAATAAAAAACACCTATTAAAAGGCAAAGATGCTGAGTTTGGATAAGAAGCTATGACTGACCTATATTACTCTTAAAAGAGAATGACCAGAAACAGTATCTAACAAAAAGGTTTTTCTAAAGATAAATGAAGATGGTACAATATCATTTATACTAAATAATGTTTTTGTTTGTTTTATAATTGTGGTCAAAACACTAAATATGAGATATACCCACTTAACAGATTTTTAAGTGCCCTCCATGGTATTGTAACCATAGGCAAAATGTTATATAGTATTTAGTAGATATCTAGGATTCTTTCATCTTGTATAATTAACTGAAACTTTATTCCCATTGAACACTCCATTTCTGCCTCCACCCAGTCTCTGGTAACTATTCTTCTATTCTCTGTTTCTGTGAGTTTGAATATTTTACATACCTCATACATGTGAAATCATACAGTAGCCATCCTTCTGTAACTGTCTAATATCACTTAGCATAGTCTTACAGGTCAATCCATGGGGGTATTGCATATGGCAGGATTTCCTTCATTTGAAGGCTAAGATCCCGTTGTAGGTATATACTGTGTTTCCCTGAAAATAAGACCTACCCATAATATAAGCCCTAGCAGGATTTCTAAGCATTTGTGCAATATAGTCCTATCTCAAAAATACAACCTAGTGATGGGCATGGCTTAGCAGCATATCTGTATCTGCACAACTCATGCATCTTGTCGCTGGGGAGCCATAAAGAAGATGAGTAGCCATTCTCATCTGCCCATTGTGACAGCTACTATCCCAGAGGTGACCGGAAAGGTGCTGGCAGCCCCACCAACAAGGTCGGCTCCCCCGGTCAGGTCCCCGGCCATCCTGTGCGTGCTACAAACTGAGGCTTTGAGGGGAAAATAACACATCCCTAGAAAATAAGCCCTACAGTGTCTTCTTGAGGAAAAATAAATATAAGACCCTGTCTTATTTTCGGGGAAACATGGTACCACACTTTCTTTATCCATTCATCTGTCAATGTACATTTAAGTTGTTCCAAAATCTTGACTATTGTGAAAAATGATGCAATGAACATTCGGGTGCAAATATCTATTCAAGATTTTGATTACAATTCTTCTGGATATATACCCAGATGTGGGATTGCTGGCTCATGGGAAGTTCTGTTTTTAATTTCTGAGGAATCTCCATACTGATTTCCATAACGACTATACCATTTTACATTTCTACCATCAGTGTACAAGGGTTCCAGTTTTCCACATAGTCGCCAATGCTCTTTTTTTGTTATTTTGGTAAAAACCATCCTACCAAGTGTAAGGAAATATTTCATTTTGGTTTTGAAGTACATTTCCATGATCATTACTGATGTTGAGCATCTCTTCATATACTTACTGGTAATTTGTGTTTCTTCTATGGAGAAAAATCTATTCAAATCTTTGGCCTATTTTTAAATTATTTGTGGGTTTTGCTATTGAGTTGTAGGAGTTCCTTGTACACCTTGTATGTCAACCCTTTGTCATATATATATACTTTGTTAATATTTTTCCCATTCTGTAGTTTGTCTTTTCATTCTGTTTCTTTTGCTGGGAATAAGCTTTATAGTTTGATATTATCCTAATTTTCCTTTTTTTTTTCCCTTGTTGCTGTTGTTTTGAATGTGAAATCCAATAAATCATTGCCTAGACCAATACCATAAAGCTTTCATTCTATGTTTCCTTCTAGGAGTTTTACGGTTTTAAGTCTTATGTTTAAGTTTTTAATTCATTTTGAGTTGATTCATGTGTATGGTTATAAGATAAGATCCAATTTCATTTTTTGTTTGTTTGTTTGTTTGTTTTGTTTTGTTTTGCAGGTGGGTATCAGTTTTTTTACACCATTTGTTGAAGAGACTATCTTTTTCCACTTATGTGCTTTTGGCATTCTTTTCAAAAATCAGTTAACTGCATATGTGAGGGTTTATTTCTGGGATCTTGACTCTGCCCCACTGTTTGTTATGTCTGTCTTTAAGTCAGTATTACACAATTTAACTACTGTAGATTTGTAATATATTTTAAAATCAGAAGGCATGAGGCTTCCAGCTTTGTTCCTATTTCTCAAGATTGCTTTAGCAAATTGGGGTTTTTTGTGGTTCTCTATATATTTTAGGATTTTCTTTTATTTCTGTGAAAATTGTCATTGGAATTTTGATGGGGATTGCATTGATTTTGTAGGTCACATTGGTTAGGATTGACATTTTAGCAGTATTACATCATCTAATTTATGAATATAGGATGTTTTTCCATTTTCTTCTATCTTCTCAGTTTCTTTCATAAAGTTTTATAGTTTTCAGTGTACAAGATTTTTTCCTCCTTGGTTAACTTATTCTTTAGCATTTTACACTTTTCGATGCTATTATAAATGTGATCATTTTCTTAATTCCTTTTCAGATAGTTCAGTGTTAGTATATGAAAATGTAATTGATTTTTATATGGGATTTTATATCCTATAAATTTATTCAATTTTTTATTAGTTCTAACAGTTTTTTTTTGTTTGTTTTGGTGGAAGAGTCTTTAGGATTTTCTACATGTAAGATCATGTCATATGCATAACCTTACTCTCTGATTTGAGTGTTTTTTATTTTTTTGTCTTAACTCATTATCCTGGCTAGTATTTTGAATACTATGTTGACTATAAGTTTTAATACAAAAAGAAACTATAAAGGACAGAGGGGAAAAATAATTATTGCAAAAATAAAATAATATTTTCTAAAATATTTTAATTGACTAGTATGACCCTGACTTCATAGTAGAATGAGTAAACAGAAACTGATATAAATAAAAATATAAATATTTTTATATTTTACATATTTAAAAATAATTGCATTATTTTTAATACATCTTAGATGTGTAAAAAACCAAAAAGCTTTAGGGAAATCACATATATCAAGACCACAATCAAAAAACTTGAAGCAAGGGAAATAAGAATGAGAGAGCAGACAGAGAGAAAAAAACAATGTGGTGGGGAGGGGACCTGCATTGTCTTTTATAATCTAGTCTTGGTGTCCCATAGGATCCCTTCTGTGATGTTCTATTGAGTGAAGTAGTTATCGAGTTCAACTGAAGTTAAGGGGAAGAGAACATATACCTCTCTTGAAAAAGACACACCAATGTCAAAAAAGAACTTCTTATAGAATTTCTGGAATGTGATATATATTAGTGTGAACATTTTATAATTTTCGATGTATTTATAACATTTGAGTTTTTGGAATTCTAATCCTCAAATATACTGGGGCTTACTCTACAGATGTGTATAATTTGTGTATGTGTGTTGTACGTTGTGCTACAAACTTAACTTGTTCAATGTTTTTCTAAATCTACCTCAGCTTACCTTGGACAGGGGGCACAAATTTTAACTAAATTAATTATTTAAGCATCATGAAAAACACAATTTGTGATTCCCAATATCAGTTTAACTTTCTTGATATCTCTTTGAAATTGACAAATTACTTAGATTATATTATTCCATTATCTCATCTTATCTTATAGACAATAATGGGGAAAATTAGAAAGCCAAGATAATATGATTTTCTTAGGAAAAGAAATAGAATTATAAATGTCTAGTCTGAAATAAAAGATAAAGAAAAAGCAAAGTTTGAAGAATAACATTTTCTAAAATATTCACATTTGCAATATTAAGATTTTAACAAAATTTAGTGCCTTGATTGTCATTTTATTTATTACAGAAAGTGGCTTGTATGTGTCAGCTATGGTTTCATTTAGAAGCGTAGCCACAACATTAATATAGCCACAGGAAGAATATTAGTCATAATATTGATTTTATCTTGCAGTGTAGCTCACCATAGTGTGTATGTTCCATTTGCTTTCTAAGTTATATTAACTGCCCTATTTATTGTGGGAAAAGGTGGTTCTTATGAAGTATTCTGGTGACTTAAGAGTTCATATAGTTTTTTCTGATAAGTCTATTTAGCTACAAATAACAATGTAGGCCGGGCACGGTGGCTCAAGCCTGTAATCCTAGCTCTCTGGGAGGCCGAGGTGGGCGGATCGTTTGAGCTCAGGAGTTCAAGACCAGCCTGAGCAAGAGCGAGACCCCATCTCTACTATAAATGGAAAGAAATTAATTGGCCAACTAATATATATAGAAAAAAAAATTAGTCGGGCATGGTGGCACATGCCTGTAGTCCCAGCTACTTGGGAGGCTGAGACAGCAGGATTGCTTGAGCCCAGGAGTTTGAGGTTGGTGTAAGCTAGGCTGACGCCCCGGCACTCACTCTAGCCGGGCAATACAGTGAGACTCTGTCTCAAAAAAAAAAAAAAAAAAAACAATGTAATATGTTGTAATTTTTCAATGAGCCAAGAGGCTATACAGAATTATATAAGGAATCATAACTTGGTTCTAATTTGGAGATGTCTATATGTCTTCAAATGATGAAGATTTAGCAAAATTACATAAAATTTGTGAAGTAATACTAAAATTACTGATTTATACTATATTCCATTCTTGTCTTTGAGAACTTATGACTATATCAGTGCCCATTTTAAATACTTTGCATAACATAATATATAATAATAAATAGAAATTTCATGTAATATATCAATACATAAAGCTTTATAAATCAAGACCAACTTATTGGATCTAAACTGTTAATGCCCTCTTCAAAATTAGTATGTTAACTGTATTTGTACTATGTTTTATATCATAAGTCCTTAAAAGGTGGTCCAAAGAACAGCAGCATCAGCACCACTTGGGAGATTGTTATAAATGTGAATTTTCAGGCTGCATCCCACACTTACTGATTCAGAATCTGTGGGCATGGCCAGGCGCGGTGGCTCACGCCTGTAATCCTAGCACTCTGGGAGGCCGAGGCGGGTGGATTGCTCGAGATCAGGAGTTTGAAACCAGCCTGAGCAAGAGCGAGACCCTGGCTCTACTATAAATAGAAAGAAATTAATTGGCCAACTAATATATATAGAAAAAATTAGCCAGGCATGGTGGCGCATGCCTGTAGTCCCAGCTACTTGGGAGGCTGAGGCAGTAGGATTGCTTGAGCCCAGGAGTTTGAGGTTGCTGTTAGGTAGTCTGACGCCACGGCACTCACTCTAGCCTGGGCAACAAAGCAAGACTCTGTCTCAAAAAAAAAAAAAAGAATCTGTGGGCATGAGACCTGGCAAACTGTATTTTTATAAATCTTCCAGGTGATTCCGATGAATGCTAAAATCTTGGATCCAACTCTGTATCCATTTACTGGTTTGGCATTAATTTAGATTCAACCCTGGGTGTGGCTAGAGAGCTCAGATTTTTTTTCAGGTCAAGGTAGAGGGCTAGTGTGTGTTGGGCCCTTTTAGAAAGATCAGGGAAATGAATGATACTCGAAATCTTGTGCTCTGGCTTTAGTAAATGCAACAAAATGCAGTAGTTAATATTGCCAGGTTGTATTTGTCACCAAAGGATTATTTTCCACAAGATAATTTAGTATTCCTAGGAAATGTTTTTTACTCAAGACCATTGCAACTAAATAAATGAATAAGTAACCTGTGACTATTTTATGAAGTAAACTTAGCAGGATCTCTCAAAATTGAGATTCATTTTTAACCTTGAGTGGCTTCTGAAAATACAACCACTAAAATGCATGAAGATGGGCCTACAAACAACTTGTTGAGAGATTCTCATGGATATGGATGTTCTTTTTGCTGATAGAGACTGTTAACTATCCTTTTGCTTCCCTGTTTCCTTACTACCTTTTAGCTCTAAATGTGGGTCTGTTCTGTTTACAGTTTTCTGTACAGTCCTCTTGATTTGCATATGCTCAAAGTGTAGTACAAAAACCTTTCCATGTAACCCTAGTTACTGACAGACAAAACCTTGAAATACAAACTATCGGACACATAAATACATACATAAAACAAAATGTAAAACTCTCCAAATGAATTTGATACCTTTTCTTGTCAATTATGCTAACTCCAAGGTTTCCTTTTTTAACTTGAAATTATGAAGATCTGATTACTACATTTTTATGCCATTGAATTAGTTTTTAGCATTTATGATGCTTTGTGACCTCACTCCTTTTTTCTTAAATTTAATTTCCTAATTATTAAATAATCATTTTTATCACATCTGTGGCATCTAGAAATGGACATACAGACCTGTAAAGTTCTGACTTTTGCTTAGTTCTATTTGGCTTTCTGACTTAGCCTCTACCTTCCTCCTATTTGTTGAGTTTTGTCAAAATACATGTATATCCTCTAAACAATCTCTATCTACTTTTCTGCAGCCAAAATATGAAAGTGAATTAGTTAAATATGATAAACAGTGCATAGCCTCTCTATACAGTCAGAAGAAAGAAAAAGACTCATTTGGGACTTTATCATGCAAAGTTCATTATGCTTATTTCAAAGATGTTCATATTAGATCCTAAGAGTTTCTGTCCCATGACTCCTGAGATTCCAAACAAGGTAAGCAAATAGACTGGCATGTTTACATTTTAATCTAAAAGTTATCTTGCAGTAATAGGGTTTTCTTTTAGGATATTAAAATACATTGAGAAGCATGCCTGCAGAGACCACACTGTGCACAGAATGAGCCAAATCATTCCATTACATTCAATTAGGTATGGTAAGAAAGATAAACATAACAAATGAGCCTGTAGAATATGCAAACTGTTTAAAGGGAAAAAAAATGGAAATGAGAAAATTGCTAAATGACAAAGCAAGCACTGGTACTTTGGCAAAAGATTTAAGTGACATTTCTTTCCCACACTAATAAAATCATAATAATGGTATTATCTAAAGAGTAATATTAAATAGAGAACCAAACTTTCAGATTTCTTCAAATGAAATGATGATCCCTTTCCTTCTAGGCGTTTAAAGAATCATTTTTATATCGTTCTGTATCATTTCACTGAATGACTTATCTTATATCTGTATATTTCCTCTTAACCTAGTCATACTTAGGTAGTATTAATTTTAGAGATAAAGCCATATATATATATATATATATGCATATATATATATATATTAGTGTAGGAGAAACATAAAATATTTAATAGTAGAAAGATACTGTGCTATCCTAAATTTCACCTAAAGGTAGCTTAAAAACATTTTGTAATCGTATCGTTCAAAGACTATCTGATGCTCTTTAATCAGTTATTAATTATTCTATAATCTAGTTCTCTACTTTTTGGTTATTCTAGTATCCTTTGAAAATTCAATTTTTCCCTTGACCTATAAGTGTGAGAGTTTCCCAAAATTTCAAAATAGTAGGAACTTAGTGTAGGTTTTTATGATAATAATAATAATGCACCTAATATATCATGTGGGTTCATATGTATTAATTATACTAATGAATGAACACATTATAGCATATTTCTAGTAATGATTTTTTAGCTTTCCCATTTATTTCTTAAGAAAGTAATTGAATTTAAAAATTTCAACTGTTGTCTCTGTGAAAGTAGTTCAGAAGTGAACATCAAACATCATAGTTGCTAATCTTCTTTTCAATATCATACCTCCAGCTTTTAAAATTTACAATTGGTTAGCAACGAGTGTATTGAAAAGTAAATTCTTGTTTTCCATCCCAGCATTTCAAATGGCCACAGTTATAAATTTGGGTACACACAAATATCAACTATAGTGATATGTGTTTATACATTTTCCTTTTTGGCCTATTCTTTTATGGATATGGTTTGTCTGCACATAACTATGACACCCATGCAATTGTCATTAGTATAACTGTGAGTTTATGCTTGCAAGAATATGTATGTTATTATTGCCTATTGTGTAGAGTGGCCTATGAAGTATTCTGTCATGTGTTTATGTTTCACATCCTCTTTGAAAATTAAGTAATATCCTTTAAAGAATTTTAAAAATCATTTTCTCCAGAATTATATTTTCAGGGTTTTGAACTTTTGTAATTTCAACATGCAAAATTATGTCTTTAGGGTTGTATCTTTTGGAATTGCGATTGGCTCTCCTTTTAAACACATATTTGTTCTTAATTTTCCCTTTATTATATTTTTGGGATTTCTGGTCTATTTACAACTGCAACTTCAAATTAGTAGTACTACAGCCTTTAAATTGTTTTTCTTTCTTCTCTGTCATATGTTCTCAGTTCTTTTTCAAAGCTTCTTTCATATTCAGTTATTTTTCTCCTTAGCTAACTTGGAAACCACAAAGCATAGTATTATGTCTAAATGTTATGCACTTAGATTTCTTACATATCTTCACCTTTGTGTATCTTGCAATCAGCTACATCGTTGCTTATGTAACCTCTCTAAAATACCACTTTTATTAATTATTTCTCATGGTACCTTTTTCTCTTTCTAGATCCATACAATATTTATGGGTTAAATGCTATGATTTTTGCCCTCTTTAAGTCTTTTGTTGTTTTAACCTAAGTACTTTATCCCTACTTCCAATTGAACCTTTCAACTATTTCTATATCTCTCTTCTCATACAAAAATACTTTCATTTCCAGTCTGGCTAGTTTCAAAGATAGAGACATGAATCTTGCTACTTTTATACTTTTGTGTATACAATGTCCCAATATTTTTCTTACTTGATGTTTCTTTTCTTTCTATTCCCATTCCTAACTCTAGAAGTGTGCTGTCCAGTAAAAATACAAAATGAACCTACAAATGAAGGCTATATATATAATTTAAAATATAATAGCTACTTGAAAAACAAAAATCAATGGTTAAAATAATTTTAATTTTATATTTTATTTTACCTGATATATCAACATTTTACTCAATATATTAAAAATATTATCACCTTTACGTACATTTTAAGTTTTCAAATAGACAAGTGGAGCTAGTATCTACTGTGTTAGGCGGAGAATATGGAACTCTAGAATATGAAACTCTCTTCAATATCTTTCCTGACTTATTCTATTCCAGAATGACTGTTCTTTTATTTCCTTTATCACAGCAATGTTTGAATTATTAATAAATATTTCAAAAATAGAGAAAAACATAAGAGTCAAGAAGCAATGTACTAAAACCAGAATTTTCTTGAATTCCATTGCACTATTTCTGATAGACTAGTCATTTAAATCTGAATCTTAATCTCTTCAATTTATTTTTTTCTCCAAAAGACATGTACATAGTTAAAATATTAATGCTAACTCAATACATATAATGAAAACCATGAAACCATGTCCTAAATCCATAGCACTCCTGTATCACACTCATTAGAATCAACCACTCTGAATTCATTCAGTTGTTTCTTATGGAACCTACTTCCATATTTTAAATAATATTATCTACTACCTTTATGAATGTTTAATTTCATCTACTGATTGCCAACAGGCAATTAAGATGTGGTATTTATTTTGGGGTGCAAATTTACAGAGTACATGAGAAATTTTGTTACATGTATACATATAATGCATGCTGATCAAGTCAGAGTATTTGGGGTGGCCATCAGCTAAGTAAAATGCATTTTTGTGAAGTATAGTAATCCTATTCAGCTATCAAATATTGACTTTATTCCTTGTATATTTCCTGTATGATGTACACTTTAACCACTTCGCTCCATCCTTCCATTTTCTCCAACTCATTGTTCCTAGTCCCTATTGTCTATTTTTCTACTCTCTACTCCATGGGCTCAAATTATTTAACTCCCATGTTCCAGAGAGAGCATGTGATATTTGTCTTTGGTGTCTGGCTTATTTCACTTAAAATAATAACCTTTAGTGCTACCCATGTTGTTGCAAATAACATGATTTTATTCTTTATTATGGCTGAATAGTAATCTATTGTGTTTATATACCACATTTTCTTTATCCATTTCATCCATTGATAAACACTTAGATTGATTTCATTTGGCTTTTGAGATTAATGCTTCAGTAAACATGTGAGTTCAGGTATCCTTTTGATACATTTATTTCTTTTCCTTTGGGTAGATTCCCAGTAGTGAGATTGCTGTATCAAAAAGTAATTATATTTTTATTTTGGAAAATCTCCATATTGTTTTACATGGTGACTATACTAATTTACATTTCCACCAACAGTGTATAACAGCTCCCTCTCTCTCCACATCCTCACCAACATTTGTTATTTTTTGTCTTTTTATTAATAGCCACTCTGGGCTAAGATACCTCATTATAATTTTGATTTGTAGTTCTCTGATGATTATTGATGTTGAGAATTTTTTAATATACCTGTTGGGAATTTGTATGTTTTCTTTTGACAAATATCTATTCATATCTTTTGCCTACTTCTTAATGGGATTTTTAATTTATTTTTTTCCTGTTGAGTTGTTTGAGATCCTGCTATATTCTGGAGTTTAGTTTCCTGTCAGATGAATAATTTACAAATATTTTCTGTAATTCCACATGTTCTCTCTTTACTGTCTTGGTTATTTCTTTTACTGTGCAGAAGCTTTTTAGTTTGATTAAGCCTCAATTTTGTTTATGTTGCCTGTGTTTTTGAGGTCATAAATTCTTTGCTTAGAGTCCATGGCCCTCCAGATTCCCAAGTGCAGCTCCTCAACTGAATCCAAATGTTACAGAATGAATCCCTTTATTAAATGGATTTGTTAAGTAAACTTTGGATTCAGTCAAAAGGCCATACTTAAGGATCCAGAAGGCCATATGTGGCCTCATGGCCATAGGATCCCCACCCCTGGCCCAGACCAATGTCCAAGAGAGTTTTCACTAGATTTCCTAGATTTTCTAATAGTATTTTTTATAATTTTGGGTCTTATGTTTGTCTTTGATGTATTTTCAGTTGAATTTTGTATTTGATGAGATATAGGGGAACAGTTTCATTCTTCTGCATGTGGCTATCAATTTTCCTAGTGTAATTTATCAAAGAGGGTATATTTTTCCTGACGTAAGTTATTATTGGCTTTGTCAAATGTCAGTAAAGTGGAATTTATTTCCACGTTCTCTATTCTGTTCAGTTGTTCTATGTGTCTGTTTTTGTGCCAGCACAAAGCTGTTTTGGTTGGCATAGTTTTGTAGCATAAAATGATGTCGCCTACTATGATTCCTCCAATTTTGTTGTTTATTTCCCAGAATGGCTTTGGCTATTCTGGGTCTTTTGTGGTTCCATACAAATTTTAGGATTTTTTCTTCTATTTCTGTAAAAAATGTTATTGGTGTTTTGATAGGTATTGCATTCAATTGTAGATCACTTTATTTATTATGAACATTTTAAGCATATTGATTTTTCCAGTCCATGAACATGGGAAGTCTTTCCATTTGTTTTTGTCGTCTTCAATTTTCTTCATTAGTGTAGTTTTCCTTACAGATGTCTTTTACCTCCTTTGTTAAATTTATTCCTAGGTATCTTATTTTATTTATATCTATTATAAATGGATTACATTCTTTGTTTCTTTTGCAGATTGTTCACCTTTGCCATGTAGAAATGTCACTAAATTTTGTATGTTGATTTTGTATCCTGAAATTTTACTGAATTTGTTTGTGAGTTCTAACTGTTCTTTGGTAAAAGCATTAGGTTTTTTCTAAATATGCCATCATTATCTTCAAACAAGAACAATTTGACTTCTTCCTTTCCAACTTGGATGACTTTTATTTCATTGTCTTGTGTGATTGCTCTAACTAGGACTTCCAGTACTATGTTGAATAAGAGTGGTGAAAGTGGGCATCCTTGTCTTCTTCTAAGTCTTAGAGCAAAGTCTTTCAACTTTTACCCATTAAATATGATGTTAGCTATAGGTTTGTCACATACGAGTTTTATTATATTGAGGTATGTTTCTTCCATGTCTAATTTTGGAGAGTTTTTATCATGAGGCAATGTTGAATGAATAAAAGCATTTTATCAAATGCTTTTTCTGCATGTATTGAGATAGTCATATGATTTTTGTTCTTTATTTGGTTAATGTGATGTAAAACATTTATTGATTTGTATAGTTCAAAATCCCTTGTAACCTACCTGATTATGGTATATTATGTTTTGGTACACTGTTGGAATCAGTTTGCCAATTTTTTTTTCTTTTTTTTAGTATGTTTGTTTCTATTTTTCATCAGGGATATTGGCCTGTAGTTTTCTCTTTATGTTGTGTCCCTGTCTGATTTTGTTATTAGGGTAATGCTGGCCTCATAGCATGGGTTAGGGAAAATTCCATTCTGTTTGATTTTTTAAATAGTTTCAGGAGGATTGGTATTAATTCTTCTTTGTACCTTTGGTGGAATTTGGCTGACAGTTTATTTAGTGCTGGACTTTTCTTTTTTGGGAGACTTTTTATTACTGATTCAATCTCATTACTCATTATTGATCTGCCCAGGTTTTCTATTTCTTCCTTGTTCAATCTCAATAGGTTGTATGTTTCTAGGAATTTACCCATTTCCTCTAGGTTCTCCAGTTTGTGAACAGTTATTTGTAAGATTCTGTTATTCATAAGATTCATAGATTCCAATGATCCTTTGAATTTACATGGTATCAGTTGGAATGCCATGTTTTTCATTTCTGATTTTATTTGTTTGGGTCTTCTTGCTTCTTTTCTTGGTTAGTCTAACTAGAGGTTTATCAATTTTGCTTATGTTTTCAATAAACCAACTTTTTGTTTTGCTAATATTTTGTAGTTGTGTAAATCTATATTTGATTTAGTTCTGCTCTAATCTTCATTATTTCTTTTCTTCTGCTATTATCAGATTTGTTTTTCTTTGCTTTTTTAGTTCCTTGAGGTGTATTGTTAGACTGTTGTTAGATTGTAATCTTTCGACTTTTTTGACATAGGTATTTGTTGCCATAAATTTTCCTCTAGCACTGATTTTGCTGTGCTAAGATTTTCGTATCCTACACGTTTTAATATGCTGTGTTTTTATTTTCATCTGTTATAAGGATAATTTTTGATTTTCATATTAATTTTTTCATTGATCAAATGATCATTAAGGAGCATATTGTTTAATTTTTATGTTTATGTAGTTTCCAGAGTTCCTCTTCATGTCAATTTCCTGCTTTATTTCTTTGTGATCTGAGAAGATATTTGATATGATTTCATTTTTAAAAGATATTTTGAACTTGTTGTGTGGCCTAGCATATATTCTGTCCTGGAGAATATTCCATGTGCTTATGAAAAGAATATATAGTCTATACTTTTTGGATAGATTGTTTTATAACTATCTGGTAGGGCCATTTGATTTAAAGTCCAGTTTAAATCCAATGTCCTTTTGTTGATTTCCTATCTAGATTATCTGTCTAATGCTGCAAGTGGAATGTCAAAATCCTCTACATTATTATATTGCAATCTATTCCTCTCTTTAGATCTAGTAATATTCTCTTCATTAATCTGGATGATTCGATATTAGAGATCATATATATATAATTATTAAATCCTTTTGCTGTATTGACTCCTTTATCATTATATAATAACCTTCTTTGTCTTTCTTTCACTGCCCTTGACTTAAAGTTTGTTTTATCTGATATAAGTATAATCATACTTGCTTTTAATTTCTGTTTGCATGGAATATCTCTTTCCATTCCTTTACTTTCAGTCTATAAGTATCTTTACTGCTAAGATGAGTTTCTGATAAACAGCACAAAGGTGGATGATTTTTTTTATTGATTCAGCCATTCCATAACATTTAAGAGAAGAATTTATTCTGTTTACCTTCAGTTATTATGATATGTTAGGCTTTGCTATTATAATATTTTTAATTGTTTTCCAGCTGTTTGATATATGCTTTCTTCCTTTCTTTTTCTCTTATAGTTTTTTGTTTAGTTTTGTAAATTTCTGTAATGGAATTATTTTCATCCTTTCCCTTCCTCATTTGTATAATTGTTTCATCAGTATGTTTTATACATGTATGTGTTTTCATTATGGTAAATGTCATCGTTTTTATTCTAGGCTTGGTACTCTCTAGAGCATTTTCTGTAAGTTCAGCATATGAACTTCAGTAATGAATTCCCTCAACATTACTTTGTCTGGTAGAATGACTATTTATCCTCCATTTATGATGATAATTTTGCTGGACATAATATTCTTGGTTAGCAGGCTGCTGCTGCTGCTGCTGCTGCTGCTCCTCCTCCTCCTCCTCCTCCTCCTCCTTCTTCTTCTTCTCCTCCTCCTCTTCTCCTCCTCCTCCTCCTTCTTCTTCTTCTCCTCCTCCTCTTCTCCTCCTCCTCCTCCTCTCTCTCTCTCTCTCTCTCTCTCTCTCTCTCTCTCTCTCTCTCAGAAATCTGTTAGTCTGATCAGGTATCCTTTATAAGTGACTATACACTTTTTTCTTGCTGTTTTTAGAAATTGCTCTTTCACTTTTACTTTAGACAGTCTGATTATAATGTGTATTCCAAAGAACCTTTGTTCATTGCATTTGCCTGGGAATAGTTGGTCTTCCTGTATCTGAGTGTCTTAATATATTGCTAGACATGGAAGTTTTCACCTATTATTTTGTTATATTAGTTTTATTATCCTTTCTTTGTCTATTTGAACTTGAGGATACACATAACTTGTAAATTTGGTCACTTTGTGTTGTCCCAAATGTCACTAAATCTTTGCTAATTATTTATTCCTTTGTTCTTTATTTTTGTCTGACTGGATTATTTCAAAAAACCTCTCTTCAATTTGTAAAATTCTTTCCCCTGCCTGATCCCATCTGTTGTTGAAGCTTTCAAATTTATTTTGAAATTCTTCAATTCCAGACTTTCTATTTGGTTCTTTGTAAAAATATCTATTTCTTTGGTAAATTTCTTATTCATAGCCTGAATATTTTTCTAATTTATTTGTATTTTTTTCAGAATTCAGTTATATCTCACTGGGCTTCTGTAAAAAATCAATATATTAAATTATTTATCTGGGATTTCAGAAATTTCTTTTTGATTAAGAACTATTGATGGAGTATATTGTATTTCTTTGGAAGTTTCCTATATCTTTGTTTCTTCCTGTTTCCAGTGTCCTCATGTTGATATCTGTGTATATAGTATGAGGGTCACTCCATCCTATTTTTGAATTTACTTTCATAGGGGAGGATTTTTATCTGAAGATGTATTTATGGTGTTGGTTGGGTAGGGTACTTTGGCTTTGATTCTGGTTGTGTGCAGTAGTGTAGTCTCTGTATGATTTCTTTGGCCATAAACAGTATTAGTGGCATCTGTGATTTCCTCACTGGGTTAGAATGCAGTTATTAGTGGACATGGTGGTGAAATTCTGCCATGGCCTGGGATGCCAGATGGCTTAGTCTTTAGGCCCCAGTGTTGGTAGCAGTGGACTAAGCATGCCTATATTTGTGCCGCAGAACAGTGCAATTTTGCTGGTGTGTTGATGGTTACCAGCAGCTTGAATCTTTGGCCTATAAGTGACTTGTTCAAATGCCAGTAGTGGCAGTGGGGCTTGGCAGGTGGGCAGATTCTCAGGTCCCTGGGGAGCCAGCATGACATGGGCAAGGGGGGTAACAATGTCAGGACAATTCTCTGGGTTTGAAGCAGTGTTCATTAATATGGTCAGTGGCTAGGAGAGCCAGTCCTAGCCCTATAGATGATGCTTTCAGGTAGATGCCAGCTGACGGGTATCAGTCAGGAGTTTAAGGCCAAACGTATGCCTCCAGGAGGGGTGCTAAGGTGCCCAAGGGGGTGGATTGGGTAAGAAATCCCTAGGACCCTGGGTTATATTCTTAGTCTCAGAGTGTGTGGCAAAACCAGGATGAATGTGCTTGTGCTCAGGCAGCCAAAAGGTGAGAGTAGGCACCAGCCATGGTGGGTGGGGACAGAACAATTATCAGGCCCCAGGTGGAGTGCTCAGATGAGATGTAGTAGCATTTGAGGTGAGCTCCCATCACCCAGAAGGGGGGAAATGCACCCCCTTTATGTTCTAGTCTCAGTAGGGCTTATCCCCCAACACCTGGGCTGCAGGAGCCCATGTTCAGTTTACAATCAATTCCCTAGGCAACCCATGCCCCATTTTCATACCCATCTAAGATTCTAGTAGCACCTACTTTCTAGTACTGGCTGCTGCTGCCCAGGTCTTGCTCATTTCCTAGACCCAGCTTTAGGGGTGCTCCTGTCTCATCCCCCTGACCCATCAGCCATAGCCCCATTTTCCATAATTCCCCACTCGTGATGTCACTGGGTCCCAAGACAGTGTACAGTTTTCCAGAGGTTAGGTTTGAAAATGGTGGCTTACTGTAGCTGCTTACATCTCAGAAAGAGTATAAAACCCAGCACAAGCTCCCTGCCTGGAGTAGTTCCATTCCACAGTCTCCCAGAAGCTTATTATGATAGTTTCAGTGGTTGGGAGGGTTTGAGGACTTCTCCCATGACCAGGATTGCATAATATGGGGATGTAGGCCACTGGAAGTTTGCTACTCAAACATTCCAAACATTGGTAACTCACACCTGGCTCCCAGTAAACCCTAGCCAGGGAGGCTGCCTCCCTTCTTCCTTTTCCACTTTTGGTGTTCCCTGCCACTTTTTTGTTGAATTCCAGGATTTTTTCTTGGATAATGTACTCAAAGTATGACTGTTTATAAAGTGTTCTGGTGCTCCTAAGTGGAGGAAGTAGGCATGTAATGTTTCAAGTCACCTATCTTAAACCTCAATTTTCAGATGTTGTATTCTTAAAACTTTCCCCCTCTACATCCACACTTCCAAACTTTCTCTTTATCTCTTCTATTTTCTCCTCAATCTAATACATTTATATTA
>VSMD01139130.1:0-17371 GCA_008750895.1 Mirza zaza | reverse complement strand
CAGCCTAGCTCACAGCAACCTCAAACTCCTGGGCTCAAGCAATCCTGCTGCCTCAGCCTTCCAAGTAGCTGGGACTACAGGCATGTGCCACCATGCCCGGCTAATTTTTTCTATATATATTAGTTGGCCAATTAATTTCTTTCTATTTATAGTAGAGATGGGGTCTCGCTCTTGCTCAGGCTGGTCTCGAACTCCTGAGCTCAAATGATCCTCCCACCTCGGCCTCCCAGAGAGCTAGGATTACAGGCTTGAGCCACCGCGCCCGGCCGTGCCTTATAGATTATTTAGAACTATGTTGTTAAATTCCAAGTGTCTGGGATTTTGTTGTCTTTGTGTAATTATTTTCTAGTTTGATTCCACTATGATCAGAGAACATATTCTGTAGGATTTTAATTCTTTTAAATTTTAAGGTTTATTTTATGACCCAGGATATGTCTATCCTGGTGAATATTTCACAGGTGCTTGAAAAGAATGTGAATTCTGCTCTTGTTGGACAGAGTGTTCTGTGAATTTCAGTTACATCCTGTGGTTTAATGGTGGTGTCCAATTCTACATGCTTGCTAATTCTGTCTAGCAGTTCTATCAATTGCCGAGAGTGGGGAGTTAAAGTCCCTAGCTATAATTGTAGATTTGTTTATTTCTTCTTTCGTTTCAATCAGTTTGTGTTTTATGTACTTTGAAACTCTATTGTTTGGTGCATACAAATTTAGGACTGCTATGTTTTCTTTGTGGACAGGTCCTTTTATCATTATGTAATGTTCCTCTTGCTCCATAGTAATTTTCTTTGCTTTGAAGTTTACTATATCTGATATTGATGTAACCACTTTTTCTTTTTTTATTAAATCAATGTTTGCATGATCCATCTTTTACTTTTCAACCTACATATATCATTAATTTGAAAAGAGTTTCTTGTAGACAGAATATGTTTTTTTTTTTTTAAGAGACTGGGTCCCACTCTGTTGCCCATAATGAAGTGCAATGGCGTGATTGTAGCTAACTATGTCCTTGATCTCCAGAGCTCAAGCAGTCTTTCCACCTCAGCTTCTCAAGTGGCTAGGACTACACGTGTGCACCACCATGCTTGATTAATTTTTAAAAATTTTTGTAGAGACAGGGTCTCACTATATTTCCCAGTCTGGTCTCAAACTCCGGACTCAAGCAATTCTCCCTCCTTGCCCTCCCAAAGTGTTGGTATTACAGGTGTGAGCCATTGTGCCCAGCCAACAGTATATATTTACAGTGTTTTTTAAATCCACTCTGCCAATCTCTACATTTCAATTGATGTATTTGGATAATTACATTTGAAGTAATTATTGATATGGCTTAAGCGTGCTATTTTATTGTTTACTTTCTGTTTATTCCTTCCTTCCTTCCTTCCTTTTTTTGCTTTTCTGTGTATTACTTAAACTTTTTAGTTCCATACTGATTTATTAATATTAATATTTATTTAATCTAAAATGTTTTAGCATATCACATAGTACATTTACTTGTGATTGCTGTAGATATTACATATACATAGTAACTCATCACAGTCTACGATTATTGATATTTTGCTAATTCTAGTGAAGAAAAATTACTTCCACTGAGGTCCCTTTACCCTCTCCAATTTTGAAGTATAATTGTCTTAAATATTTCCTCTAAATACATTGAGCACCACATCAGATGGTGCTGTAAATTTTGCTTTAATCACAACATATGGTTATAGAAACTCACAAGGTAAAGGGTGGTCTATAATGTTTACCTCTATTTTTGGCAGTCCTGCTGCTCTTTTTAAAAAATTTTATTTTTGAAGGGCCCAGCTTACTTCTGTTGACATTTTCTTTCTGTTTGGAGAGATTTCTTACCAGTTTTTAAAAGATGTCTGAGAGCAACAAATTACCTTATTTCTTTCATCTGAGAATGTCTTTATTTTCTGTGTATTCTTGAAGGATAGTTTTACCAGTTGTTGGATTCACAGTTTATTATTCTTTTCTTTCAAAACTTGAAACATATTGTTTGCTTCCTTCTGGCCTCCACAGTGTGGTATGAGAAATCTACTGTAATTTGAATTGGTGTTCCTTTGTAGGGAATGCACTGTTTCTCTATTTTTGAGACTTTTTTTTCTTTGTCTTTAGTTGTTGGAAGTTTAATTATGATGTGTTTTGGTGTGGATTTCTTTGGGTTTATCTGATTTGTGTTTTGCTCACCTTCTTGAATTTGTAGGTATGTCTTGCCAAATCTGAGAAGTTGTCAGCCATTATTTCTTTGAATACTTTTTTAGCCTCATACTCTCTTACTCTCCTTCTGGAGCTCCAATAATATGAAGATTATTTTTTTGTTGTTGCTGCCTCACAGACCTGTGAGACTCTGTTCATTTTTTTCGGTCTGTTTTATCTCTGCTGTCCACATAAGTAAATTCTATTGATGTGTTTAGGACAAAGTATCTTCATGTTCATTAATTTTACCTTGTTATCTCCACTCTACTGCTGAGTCCATCCAGTGAGTTTTAAAATTTTTTGATTATTATATTTTTCAGTTGTATAATTTTTGTTTTATTATTTTTATAACTTCGGTTTCTCTGCTGAAGTTTTCTATTTTTTAAAATTTGTTTCAATATATTTTGTAATTTTTATTCCTGGTTCTTGGTATAATGAGTGATTTTTTATTCTATGGGGGCATTTGGGCAGTTAAGTTAGGAGACTCTCGATCCTATTTCAGCCTTCTACTTTAGCATGCAGGTGTCCTATTTAAGTTTAGCATGTAGATTCTTGTCTACTTTTGTGGGTGTTAGTTCCAATGGCAGTTTTGTTTTAGAGCCCTTGCAATGTTATTCTCCTCTGCCTCACGTTTTGGTGCTGCTGGGGCTCCTACACAATCCCTGCTATTGTCACCTGCAGGAAAGGAAGGCTCTTCTGTGGGTGGCCTGGTGTTCTGGGCCACTTTCTGGGTGAGGGACAGACTCTGCTGGGCTTGGGTTTCCCTCTGCCACTGGCTGGAGGGTTGAGAGATGCTGAGCTCCACTGTTCCTCAAACAGTGTTTGGGTCACCAGCTGGCACTTGGAAATGGCCACTGGGTAAAATCAGCCAACCAATGCCACTGGGTCCTTGTTGGGGGTCTCTACTAGGTCTCTGTTGCACTTCTTTTCTGGTCCTTTAAGGAGGGGCTGGGAAAGCGGGGGATGGGGGGTGGGGGGGCGCAGGGGTGGTGGTGGCTATTTTTATTGTTGGTTTTATTTTGGTGCTGTTGTTTTGTCTACCCCTGTTGGCTCCTGGTTGCAGATTTCTCCAGCGCCCATTCTAGGATATGTGGGAGATAAAAAGAGAACCCAGGGAACTCACTGCATTGTCATGCCTTAAGTCACAAAGTCCACAGTTAGTTGATTTCTTTATTCCTGCTTTCAGAGAACTCTTGTCATTACCTATTAAATTATTTGCAGGGGTTTTAGTTGGGTTTAGAGGGGAAGAGCTGGGAAAACTGAGTCTACAATATCTTCTTCTGAAGCCAGAAGTCTGCAACTGTCGTTTTCAAAACCTAGACTATTAATTTCGTATTGTCCCATTGAGCTGAGGTTTTTTCCAGGCAAGAGATCTTTACAAAATAGCACTACAGATTTCTCTGGCTGGCTTCCAGAGCCGATCCCTAGGGCCAAGGCTGGCCAGAGGTCCAGCAGCTGGGACGCCGGGCCCAGGGAGTCCCCGTGGGCAGGATGCAGGGCACTGATTATGGAAGCTGATGCTTGTCTCTTTTCTGACACTCTGATGAAAAGTAGCGGAAAGGCTTTTTCTCCTTTCAAGAAAAGGAGGCAGCAGTGCATACACACATTTTGCCACTCGTAGCTGCTTTATTTTTGAACTTTTCCCTCTATTATTAGCAGTTTTTGATTTTGATGACAACAGCCCACATGTTGAGAGGTCAAATTTCAGTAACTTTCATTAGTTAGAAAGGCAGGGAATGAAATTGGACTTGTACCCTGTGAGGAGCTCTGGGCCAGTTTAAACCAGGCATTCTGAATCCAAAGGGGACTCACCGTGTGGGTGGAGGGAAAGAGATTGGCGAGTTAACAAGAAAGGATCATCCGCAGACTCAGAGCAAGGCTGGCAGGTCAGCAGGCTTTAGAATGGAGGACAGGGAGGTGGCAGGTGACACCCTGCAGGAGGACAAAGGGTCACCTTTTCACAACCACAGGAGTGATGAGAGCAAGTCTGGAGCTGAAGGAAGCAGGCACTTGCTCGGTTTCCCTGGCAACAGGCCTTCCCTTCTGGCTGTGCTATCAGGACCTGCAAAGCTCCTCGCAGCTAGAGTACATGGTAATGGAAGAGCACGCCTGCCTCTGACCCGGCTCCTCTGAGAAGGGGCCTGGGAAGCAGCATTTCAGGAAGCAGCTGACACAGGAAGACCTGGGGAGACAGGACAGGACAAGGAGTCTAGGGACCCATTGGGACCCCATGCCTGCTGTGGCCCCTCTGGCTCAGGTGCACAGGGGCTTGTGAAGCCACCTTGCCTGGCTTAGCAGGACTGGGAATTCAAAGCCACTCTGCTTTTTCTCATTGCAGACAAGGAGTCAGTCGAGGCAGGCCACCTGCATGTGGCTGCCCAGCCAGCCAGGCAGTGGCAGGCCAAGGGCTCCTTCCGGAACTGTGTACCTGCCCTCCACTGGACAATGGTGACCCAGAGAGGAGAGACAGAAAGAGAGAAGTCAGAGCCTAAACCTGGAGTACTTTTGCTTTCTGTTCAGTAGGGGTGGCCGTGAGCCTTCATCCTGAGCATTTTGTTCCAAATGCAGAGAAGTCCAGCCTGGTCAATGCAGGAATATGTCCCATCTCAGAGCAGGGGCTGCTGCAGGCTGGGGCCTAGAAGGGATGCCCCAGGGGAGACTAGAAACATCCTGCATGGAAACTCGGTGTGTGCCTTATAAAGCACCGTGCCCTCAAGGGACATTTAAAGTGTGCCCTGGTTGCTGTTACAGTAGATGGTTGACTCTAATACATCTGAGAGAGATTTGTACCCTCAAAGATAAAGCACAAGGTAGAAGCCAGTATTCATGCCTAAAGCATTTTCTCCCATTACGTGGCCTTTTGAGTGTCAATGAATAAAATGTGTCTGTTTCCTCTGCTGGAAATGTGATCGATCAATGATGAATTCACAGCAGTCAGATCCCGAAGCCTATCGAGAAGGTCATGAATCCAGTGAGTGTGAGAATCAGGGCCTTACGCACCAAAGGACCGTCCTGGAGGGGCTGCAAGAGCACGATGGCCCAGGGCACACGTGTTTCCGGGTGGAGGGAGCCCTTCTTTGCCATTCTAGAATAGCTCTGCTCAAACCATGTAGTTTATGTGGTACTGGCCCGGCCTGCGCAATCGGAGCTCCTGCCCTCGGCCACGGTGACCGGCTCAGGGTCTGGCCTGTCACCCATACCAGACCAATCGCCCTCTTCCCTGGGAGCTTAGCTCAGAAAGTCTCTCACTCTTTCTGGAGGGTGATGACCGGAAGAGCCCTAAGAGTCGGGCGCCGAAGGAGCACCTTGCTTCGGCATGGAGAGGACCTGCCTAAGAATGAGGACAAGAAAGGCCGTGGGTGGGGGGGTGTAGGAACAGAGAGAGGAGCGACGACACCATTTGAACACCTTGTGCTAGGTACGTGCCACCCACTTTGGATTTCCCCGTCACACAAGCCAGCACATTGCCCTTTAAAGAACAACACTTATTTGCATGGACTTCTGTCGCTTATAACTGATCGGGTCCTGATGAATACCGTTAGGGTGAAATGCAGCTGTTGTGCCAGAGAGGGCTTCAGCTCTCGGCTGGATTCCTCTAAATGGAGTCCGTCATCGGGCTGAACCCGCCATAGCCCTTTCAGGAGGGCCCTGTGCTGTTTGTAATAGTAGCTTGTTTGGCCAGCGAGAGTCAAGACGGCTCTGATCACTAGCTAACAGCAAGAGCTCCACTGACTAAATACTGGGGCACAGTGGACTCAACTGTGTCCCCCAAAATTCATACGTTGAAGCCCTGGCCCCCAACATGGTGGTATTGGAGGTGGGGGCTTTGGGAGTTATTAGATTGAGATGAGGCCATGATGGTGGAGCCCCCAAGATGGGATTAGTGTCCTTATAAGAAGAGACCAGAGAGCTCTCTCCCCCACCCAGCCATTTGAGCACACAGTGAGAAGGTGGCCACCAGCAAGCCGGGCCACCGAGGGCCCTCCCCAGAGCTCACCATCCTCGCCCCTGATCTTGGACGTCAGCCTTCAAAGGGTGAGAAATAAATGTCTGTTGTTCACATCCCCCAGACTACAGCGTTTAGTTATTGCAGGCTGAGCGGACTGAGACAGGGGACTTAGAGGAGTCCCAGAATGGGCACTGGCAAAGCGCTTGCCTTGGGACACACAGCCCCACGCGTTAGGGGGAGGCTTCCTGCCCTGCCGCCGGCTGCGGCTGCAGCGTGGCAGTGTGCGCCGGCCCTGCCCCTCCGTCGCCGGCCTGCGCTCTGCTTCTCCCGGACAGGGAGGAGCAGGGCCAAGGCCCCCAGAGGCGCGCGCCGACTGTGGGGAGGGGAAGAGGGGCCGAGAGGACAGTCCGCCGCCTCCCACACATGGCGCTGCCAGCAGGCCTCCAGGCCACGCAGCCTGAGCGAGCCCTGCCTCCCGGCAGCCGCGGCACTCCGCACCCCGGTCTCTCATGGGGACATCCCCGTTAGACACACGCGGTCGCCACCGTCTGCCATTGCGAGGGACAGGGCAGAGGCCGGCACGCTTCTTGTAAAGCGGAGGAGAGCGAGCGTTCCGGGCTTCACAGGCGGTCGGCGTCTGTCGCAGCTGTCCGACCGGCTGCAGCGCGGAGACGCACGTGGGCAAGCAGGTGTGGCTCAGAGCTCATTGGATTTTATTTATTGATTTGAATTTCATAGAATTTTCGTGTGTCTTTAAATGTTATTCTTCTCTTGATTTTTCCCGCAGCCATTTAAAAGTGTGAAAACTACTGTGGGTCACAGCCCAGTTCAAGCCTTGCAGGGTTCGTCCCTTAGCGCTGCGTGTCCCGCAGGCTGCTCACGGCCCTGGCTTCTCGGCCTGTCGCACAGAGCTCCCGCGCGCCTGTGACGAGGGGCGGTGCCCAGGCGCCGGGGAGCTCCGCGTGTCCCGCCTCGCGGGCTCTGTAGGGGCCTTTGTGGTGAGCCCCAGAGTGGGCACCGTGGCTCTCCTCTTGGGCTGGACCGAGTCATCGCAGGTCCGTCTCCTGCCGCAGCTGCAGCCTGGCGCTTAGCCCTGGGAGCAAAGTGGGAGAAGAGTGCCGCCAGCGTCCGCACTCGGCACCAGCGCCGGCTGCGCCCAGTGTCCCCGCGCTGCTCCCCGCTCGCTCGGCGCGCGAGGGGCGCCCCAGGCCAGAGCCTCCAGAGAGCCGCCCTTCAGTCTTCTGCTGGGCCGAGGAGGACGGCGGCACCTGGGGGTCCTGGCCTGCCAAACCGTCTGCCTCTGCAGGCCACCTGTGCCCCAAATGGCGGTCTCTGGGGCCACCAGATCCTGCGCCCTTTAGGGGCTCCCCAGCGAAAGCTATCGAGAACCCCGCTCTCCTGGGTCTGCAGGATCAGGCACTCGCCAGTGTCCCCAGTTTTGTTGCCATTGTGTCCTCTCCCATTCTCTTTTGTCTTGTAGGTTTGTGCCCTTGGAACAACCCTATTTGTTATTGCTTTAGTATAGTCTTGGGAAAGGATAAAATTAAAGGAGTGTGTTTAATCTGCTATCTTTCCTGGTAATTCTGGCAAGTTTTGCTGACATGCTACATTCACATGTGGAAAATCTTTGTAAATAACACATGACTACAGAGTAGAGAGACGCATGTCACTTATGAAGTCTCTGTTTTTACTTCATAAGCATTTATTACTTAAAGAGATTTTTTAAATGACTGTTGTGGGGTAGGGTTGATGATCTATTGACCATTGAAAGATGGTCAATAGATGAAAGATTTCCCATCTTTGTTACCACCCGCGCTGTGATTCCATTTGAGGCAGCTACGTGCAGCCAATGTACTGCGTTCCCAGCCTGCCATGCACCAGAGGTGGCTCTGTGGCTCAGTGCTGGCCCGTGAGACATAGTAGATGCCTGCTGTGGGTTTCTGGGAGAGTTTTGCTCTCCTTACTTCCTTGTTGCTTCCTCCTCCTTTCTGGTTAGAATATGAAAGTGATGGCTGGAGCTGCAGCAGCCATCTTTCACCCTTGAGTAAAAGGCCAAGATAAACAGTATCCTCAGCTTCTTGACCTACTTATCTAAGGCCAAGACTACTTGCCTCTGGACAGCTTTTTGCATAAAGAAAAAATAAGTCCTAATTAGTTTAAGCCTTAGTTTAGCTAGGTTTTCTCTTACAACTCCAGATGAATCCCTCAATGATATTTTTGGTATACAGAAGGCTGCCTGAGAGCCTCGCTGGACTGGCATGGTACGTCACTGCCATGGTCTGTTCTGAAGTCAGGTGCTCTCAAGTACCTAGCACCAAAGTAAACTTGGAAGTTATAAAGAACCCAGAATGATGCGCTGTGGCATCCAGGGTCTTCAGCAGCCTGGCAAAACCATAGAGGACAGTGTTTCCCAGAATACAAGAGTGTGGTGATCAAGAGTGGCAGCCCTGTCTGTCCTCAGGGAGAAATTAACGTTTGCGAATGCATTGGCCCAATAAAGATGGGTAAACCTTGTTTCCAGAGCCGTTACAACTGGATGCTTAAATGACACTCCCATGACAAGTGGGAAGGACACTGCCTTTGAGAGGACCTTGCTATTCTGCAAGTTAAAATGTAACTGTCCCGAGAAAAACTTCCAATGCAGTGATCTTACATTGGGAGCAAGTCATTGCCATGCCACATCTTCACCTTTATTTCAGGATAAGAAGGGGAATTACACCAAAATAAAGCTAATGTATGAGATTTAAAGACAAAGGAAAGTCGACATGGTGCCTCAGACAACGTTCATATTTGCAATCATTTTCTATATTATCTACTGCATACATCCAAAGAATTAATTATAATGATGGCTGAGTGAAATCATTCATACAAAAACATTAAATCACATTTTGTAACTTTTATTAATGAAGGCAAAGGAGTTTGAAGCACATTTCAGAGATTTTTTTGTAAAAAAGAATTGTAGACAGTTTCACAGTTTTAATGCATGGCTCGGCTAAGAACTGAGCAGGGCATCGAGGCAGTCCCTGCATTCATTTGCTCAGGCTGCCGTGATGAAGCGCCAGACGGGAACGGCGCTGGGCTTGAACAGGAGAGGGTTACCCCTGCCTCTGGGGGCTGGAGTCTGAGGTCAAGGCGAGGGCGGGGCTGGTTTCTTCCCTGGCTCTAGACTGCGTCTTCTCCCTGTGTCCTCACGCGGGCGTCTCTGTGTGTGTCTGTGTCCTCATCTCCTCTTTTCGCAAGGACACAGGTCATGCTGGGTCATCTCCTTAAAGGGCATACCTCTACATACAGTCACATAGTGAGGCACTTGGGTTGGGACTTCAAAATGTGAGTTTTGAGAGGGCAGACTCAGTCTATAATAATCCCCTCTTCACTCACTTGGCCCGCCTGCCGGTGATCGTGAGTGGGCGGAGAGGCGGGGACTCACGCCCGGACGAGGCGCTTGCGGTGTGTTTCCGCAGTGGCTGCTCAGGCTCCAAGCACACCAGCTGCCGAAGCAGTGTCGCATGACTCAGTTAATATTTTTAGAACATCAGAGCTGAAACAAAGCATCACGATCATGTTTCTCGTTTCACACCTGAGGCCTCTGGGCCCAGAGAGGTGGGTGGTTTCCCTCCTGCTGTCCTGGCTGCGACAGCAGGGACAGCAGGGTAGCCTGAGCCAGGCCCTGTCACCCTGCCCCCCAGGCGTCCCACACCAGGAGGCATCAGCCCCCCACCCCCGCCCGACCCAGCCACCTGCCACCCGCACCTCCAGGCCGGTCGTCAGCTGGTGGAGGAGAGAAAACGCTCTGTCCCCTGCCCTTGTCCTCCCTCACGCCTGGTTCCGGCAGAGGGGAGCTTCTCGGGGTCCCCACAGCCGCTTCATGGGGGACTGGGCGCACAGGAAACCTCACCAAATGCACACAAAGGTGTCTCCAGTTCAAAGAGGCTGCCTGGTCCGTGCCCCAAACCCAGCCCCTACTACCTCTTTCATCCTCCCGTCAGCCTTGAAAAGGGGGTAAATGCCCATCACTGACAAAGTCGATATTTATGGACAACCCACTGAGGCATTCATTTATTCGTTCTTCCCGTGTTTGGGGGAACAGTGGGTGAGTCCTGGGGTACAGCAGTGAGCAGGACCTTCTCAAGCGACCAACCGAGGCTGGCAACCAGGGTGGGGCCGACCGGACTGTGCCTGCGGAACGGACCGAGGAGGGAAGGAGCCGGTCGGGCTGCAGGGAGAAGGGGCGAGGCGCGGGCAGGCCGCGGGCACAGTGGTGGCCTGGAGCAGGCTTCTCAGGGCGGCTGCGGACAGCAGGGGCGTCCAAAGGGAAGAGCTGGAGGAGTTTCTCGATTTTGAAAGCCCTGCTGTGGCTGCACTAGGGCGGCAGAGTGAAGGCTGAGAGGAGCAGTGGGGACAGAGGCTTGAGGGCGTGACCGCAGGGGTGCATGCGGGAGGGAGGAGCGAAAGCGAGGGTGCCCTCAGGTTTCTGCTTGGCGACTGCGCACGTGGGAGGAAAATGAGCGGGGCGGGTGAGATCGAGGGCCTGGCCGTCTGAGAGTGGCAGTGGACACCCGAGCTGGGAGACGCCCTGTTCAGTGGACCGCGTCTGAACAATTCAGTGCGGCCGGCCACAGGGCCTGCTCCCGTGTCAGAAGCAAGCCAGCAGCACCCCTGGCTCCGGACCAGACCGTGCGCTGAGCAACCCCGTGGGAGTGGCGCGGGGCGTGGTCGGGGACCTGTGTGGACAGCTGGCCCGAGGCTGGCCCGATGGCCCGGCGTGGGGCGTGCCTGCCCGTGGGGCACGGTCGCGCCAGGGCTCCTGCGCAGGTCTGGCTGGCCATGCGGCCCAGGGCGTTCGCCACAGTCCTGCTGCTCTTGCCCGGAATCCCCCTGTGCTGTTGGTGGCTAATTGTGCCAGTTCCCTGTGGCTGCCATGACAAATGTAGCTCAAAGTGGGTGGCTGAACACAGCCGAAATTTAGCCTCTCACACTTCTGGGGGCCAGAAGTCCGAAATCAAGGTGTCAGCCTGGCTGTACCCTCCACGGGCTCTGTGGGG
The DNA here is from genome assembly GCA_008750895.1 of Mirza zaza. Lineage (NCBI taxonomy): Eukaryota > Metazoa > Chordata > Mammalia > Primates > Cheirogaleidae > Mirza > Mirza zaza. Next base: position 6,185 of record VSMD01139130.1, on the reverse strand, counting down.
AGAACTGTTCTTTGCCCTTTCCCGCAGCTGGTGCAGCCACACCCGACTGACCACAGGGCCGCAGTCCCAGCTTTCATCTCCACATGGCCGCACTCCTCTTTCTACGCCTCCTGTGTCTCTTACGAGGACATTTGCCACTGGGTTTAGGACCCACTGGATAACCAGGATGATCTCTTTATCTCAAGATTTTTAACTTCATTACATCTGTAAAAAGCCTTTTTCCAAATAAGGTCATATTCGCAGGTTCCAGGAATGTGACATGGACTTATTTTGGGGGGCCACCATCCAGCCCACTACAGCAATCAAGAGTTGAATTTAGGACACAGTAAGTGAGGATGCATATGGCAGGTACCAGTGGAGGGTGGGGACATGCTGAGCACATGGCAGTAGGCGCCTGGGCTGAGCGGCCAGGCCGACAGCGTAGCAGTGGAACTGAGAGCAGTGGGCACGGAGCAGCCTGCCCAAGGCGGGAGACTGGGTGGAGCCCTGAGCAGCTGTCAGTGATTTTGTGCCAGTGTTGTGTCACTGCATAGCAAATTACTGTACAACTCGATGGCTTAACATGGTAATTTATTATTGTTGCCTTTCCTGATTCTGTGGGCCAGGAATTTGGGTAAGGCACAGGAGGGAGGGTCCATCTCTGTCCCACCACGTCCGGGGCCTCAGCTGGGACTGCTTAGGGCTGAGGGTTAGCCGCGCCTCTCTTTTCCTCTCTCTTTTTCTCTCTGTCCACACAACCCTCCACATGGCTAGCTTGGGCTTCCCTACAGTGTGGCAGCATCCAGGCGGTCGGATCACATAGATGGTGACTCAGGGCTCCAAGAGATGAGGGCAGAAGCTGCCAGTCCCCGAGAGGGCTGGGCCTGTAGCTGTCTTTCACCATACTCTGCAGGTCACTGGCAGCCCAGATTCGAGGGGTGGGGATGGACACCACCCTCTATAGGGAAGGGCCAGAGCACGTGTGGCTATCTTTATTTTGCCTTAAGTAGATTGGTGTAGACGCAGAAAAACCTACTTGGCTTTACCTCACATCAATTTGGGTTGAGACTGTACATTTCCCTACTAATGTTCTTCCTGGAGTCTAGTCCAACTGAGAGTTATGTATTCTGTCTGTACCACACTGGGCATGTGTTTTGGGGTAAAGTCTTCCTCTGCAACCCTGGCCTCTCCCCTGAATCTATCTATTCAGAGACAGGAACCCAGAAAATAACATAGCAAGCAGTGTATGTGAGTGCGTGCATGTGTGTGAGTGTGTGTGTGTGACACAGAGCTGGCACATGGCCTCAAGACATCATCTCTGGATGCAGGAGGTGGGCGTGGTCCTGGGCCATCTCTCTTTAGGGAAGGAAGGGCAGGTTGTCTGAACATGGAACAGCAGGGCAGCGGTTGTGAGGGTCTGGTCTCGTGTCTTTGTGCTGTGCACTGTGGCAGACGTCGGTTCCCGTCGCGACTCCTGCAGACCATCTTCTCAGTGTGGGCCAGCACTCGGGAGCCAGCAGGTCCTTGAACAGCTAAGCTGTGTGTTTTGGGGTGCAGTTATGAGGAGGGGGTTGCATGTTATGAGGGTAGGGGGTGCCCCATGGTTCGCTGAGTCAGGGTTAGCATCAGGGCCACCCAGTTCACCTCTCAGCCCCTCCCCAGCTGTCCCACACTTGGGCAGCTTCCGTGACCCCAGTGAGCCCGCAGACGGGGTGACAGCTGCCCTTTGGGTCTGTGAGAACTGCGTGAGGCCGGTGTGGGGAAGTCTGGGCAGGCCACCTGCCATGTGGTCAGTTGGTCAGTGCTGGGCAAGCAGCTGCAAGTTTTAGTTTTATTTTCACGTTGGGGATGTAGGGACAGGGAGGGCCATGGAGGGGCAGGTCCCAAGGCGCATGCACACTCCCTCTGAGCCTTTCCCCGCCTGACACGGCCAGCGCAGTCCAGTTTCTGTGAAACTCCGCCCCTCTGGTCTTCTCTGCTCTCAAACAAGCAGGGAAAGTTGACTGGGTGATTTTCAACTGTCCTCACCAACAATCACACGCGGCAGTTGAGGGGCTGAGTGCGGGGCTTCCTCTGGTGTCCAGAAGTGGATGTCTCGCCAACTCAGGGGGCATGGCCCTTAGCCTCCCAGGGCCTTGTCTGTGTGACAGGTTTCCCACAGGAATAAACTAAAACTTGTTTCCTTTCTAGAATGAAATGAAAGGGCCAGTGAATTAAAAGGGAAACCCTTGGACAATTCATTTCACTCCTCCCTGCATCCATTTTTCATTTTGTAGATATATGTGTATCAACTTGAATCTGAAGCTGGAGATGATGTTTCTGAGTGAGACCGAAGGCTGACGGCACAGGGATATCTGAGACTTAGCTGAGAGGGACACACAGGCCCCGTGATAAAACTGTCAACTCTGCTGGTGCATGTTCATTCACCAGCATGAAAATCAGAAGCGCCTCCAGGGTAATCAGGGCCCCGGGGTTCAGGAACCACTGGTCACCCTACAGGCAAATGCCTGACTAGTTAGCTCTCTTTCTTCTCCACACCTTCCCTGTCCCAGCGAGTGTTGAGAGTGCGGGACTGGGTCCCGAAGCAGCTGGGAAGGAGGTGGGGACGAGCAAAACCCCCAAGAGGAACGTCCATTCTGGGCCGGACGAGGCCCCATACTTACACTGTCCTGTCATTCTCTCAGCAGCCGGCGCAGGCTTGCCCCAGCCATTTGCGGCCACCTCTGCTGGCGCTTCCGCAGCCTGGCCTCTCGGCTTTCCCTGGCCGGAGGTCTGCCACGGCCTGCCAAGGCGTTGAGTATGGCCTCTGGCTGTCATCTTCCTGCTGCCACCAAGCACGTAGCTGCAGTGCTGGAGACTGGCTTCCTCGTGGCCATTTTGGGACAGTGGGTGCCCCTGGCAGCCAGGGTGGGCTTGCCTGTCTCCTGATGCCACACGCTCACCCCAAATTTTGCTGGGTTTTTCCAACTTTTTTTTGACCAAAGGCAACCATGTTGGTACCTCTAGAAGAGCCTTTTTTCATCATTCAGAATCAGGAGCTGAAGAAAATAAAATCAGGAAATGGGCCACTTTAAGGGATTATCCCTTATAATAATAAAACTTGTCCCCAACAGATAAAACAGTCAATGAAAGCTGGCTTGGTGGAAGATTCTGGATTCCAATCAGAATTTCTGATGAAATGTTACAATCTGTTTGCTGGAATATGATTTCAGAGACATTGAAGGGGAAATTTCAAAAATATTTTGATTTGTTTGATTTGGGGCTTTCTAAACATTTACTGTTTAATATCTTCAAGATTAATGATTCAAAATGCTATTTATTTCTGACAACTTACGTTTGGTTTATACTTGCCATTTATAAACATTAAACAAAACCAGTCTCTTGTGGCAATTTAGTAATGTTTCTAATTGCTATTATTGTTTTGTTGTACAATTGTAGCATTTAAGTCACAGGAGGATGGTGAAAGGCTCTAAAAGGAAGATTGATGTGATCAAAATGGCATAAAAGCCCAGAGGATAACCTAGGAAGTGTCCATAGTTCTGCCTGCAGAGACAGCTTCTAACAGTTTCTGGTGAATTCATTGTGAGTAGATGGAAGAAAACAGCACTAAATTAAATCTTAATATTCCAGCCAACCCCGCTCTCAGGCTAACACCATCTCAAAGCTGCATATAACAAGCTGATGTACTTACGGGGTTCTCCTTAGCAACAGAGTTGCCATGGAAACACATTGTGATTCTCTGAGAGGAAGCAAGAGAGAGGAGGCGGGAGGAGTTTGCAGGAATTTCTCATTGAAATAATTACAGTGGTTCTCAGTGTGTTTCAGAAATGAATGCACCATGACTTTTTTTAAAAAAATTTCTTTTCCAAAGTGTTTCTTGCATCTAAAGAGTTTAGCTCAAATCCTTACTATTTAAAATCTAAATCATAATGTATTTTGTGAAAAGAGCATTTGGGAAGCCCTTGTTGGCCAATTATTTTTTTCCAGGATACGGAGAGTCATGTGCATTTATTTAAATATTTACCCAGATGTAAAAATCCTGTGGCAGGGACTGGTTATGTATGTGCAAGACAGAAAGGAAATGTGTGATACTGTTTTTTACAACAGGTTCATCAAAGATTTGACATGATTTTGTGTTAATTGAAAAACTATACAATTTGTACTTTTGTTTAAATACTATTTAAAATGAATTATCACTTTTTTTGGTTGATCCTATTTGTCCCAGTGTGTAGGTGGGCTGTATCTGTGCTGTAGCTAATACTAGCCTTCTGGACCGCTGATCATTTTGGAAATTCTAGGGCTGCTATGAGAGATTTTGTTTATATTTAGAAAACAGGTGCTTGTCTGAATCAGAACTAAAAGAACAATAAAATGGCATTTAGTGAATTGCTCCTAAGTTTTTGTAGCGAGGACTTGATTTTTATTTTAAAAAAGTAGTCTTTTATTCTAATAAAAAGTATAGATGTCTTCCTGGTAGAACTTTTAGCAGTTATATGAAAGTTTAAAGAAAAATATAATAATTGCCCAGAAATCTTACATCTGAGAGATTACACCAACAAGACTTTAGCATTCTTCCTTGAAGTCTTTACTTTAGATTTTTGCATTGTTCTTCATTTTAATTTAATGATTGTGGTAAGATCAGCATTTAAGAGACATGTATTTATTAATTAACATACAAAGTTAAAAAATGCTAGGTTCTTTAGCCAAGAAGAAAAATCAAAGCACAAACAATGTAGCTAATTTGACATACAGAGAAGCTAGCTCTTAACTCAAGAAGTTGGTTAGGGTCTGTGGTGTTAGATAAAGATTCTGGGAGGCCATTGTTTCAGACAGAGCTCCTGGGTGAGGCCCAGACAGATCAGACCAAATCAAAAGGAAGTCACTCCTGGAGTGGCCCAGTATACCTGAGCCAGCAAGATAAGGAAGTAACTTTGTAATGACTAATCTGCTTTTGTTCCTTGTTTCTGTTTTCTTTGGCATTTTTCTGCCTATAAAGTTCATCTCCTCTGTTCAGCTGGTCAGAGCAAGTGCCTTTCTAAATCTTTAGATGGGACACTGCCTGATTCATGAATTGCTAATAAAAGCCAACTAGATCTTTAAACTAAATTTGTTGAAAGTTTGTTTTTTGATGATGCAGAAATTAATTACAATGCTCACTAAAGAAATACTACTTTAGGCCAGGCGCGGTGACTCATGCCTGTCATCCTAGCACTCTGGGAGGCCGAAGCAGGAGCATCTTCTCGAGGTCAGGAGTTCCAGACCAGGCTGAGCAAGAGCGAGACCCCTTCTCTACTAAAAATAGAAAGAAATTAGCTGGACAACTAAAAATATATAGAAAAAATTAGCCGGGCATGGTGGTGCATGCCTGTAGTCCCAGCTACTCAGTAGGCTAAGGCAGGAGGATCGCTTTTGAGGTTGCTGTGAGTGAGGCTGACACCCATGGCACTCTAGCCGGGGCAACAGAGTGAGACTCTGTCTCAAAAAATAAAATAATAATAATAATAAAAGAAATACTATTTTATATGTTGTATGTGTTATGTTAACTTTTTAAGGTGATTTTCCAGCAACCCGTCCTGGGACAGTAGTTTGCAGTGACAAGCTCAGTTCAGATTGGCTGAGGCAATCTATGAGGTTTCAGGGGATTCATGAGATACCGTGTTTCCCCGAAAATAAGACACGATCTTATATTTATTTTTCCTTCAAGAAGACACCCTAGGACTTATTTTCAGGGGATGTGTTATTTTTTTAAGTACGGTACAACAATCTACATTTATTCAAATATAGTTAAGTCGTCTTCTTCTGGAACATCATCATAACTCTCCAAACCCCAAATTCCATCCTGAATTTCTTGTGACTCTATTTCCTTTAGAACCATTGGCCTCAATCTCTCATGTCAAGCAATAGAGGTCTTGGGCGGGCGCGGTGGCTCAAGCCTGTAATCCTAGCTCTCTGGGAGGCCGAGGTGGGCAGATCGTTTGAGCTCAGGAGTTCGAGACCAGCCTGAGCAAGAGCGAGACCCCATCTCTACTATAAAAATAGAAAGAAATTAATTGGCCAACTAATATATAGAGAAAAAATTAGCCGGGCATGGTGGCGCATGCCTGTAGTCCCAGCTACTTGGGAGGCTGAGGCAGCAGGATTGCTTGAGCCCAGGAGTTTGAGGTTGCTGTGAGCTAGGCTGACGCCATGGCACTCACTCTAGCCTG
>VSMD01139126.1:0-13564 GCA_008750895.1 Mirza zaza | reverse complement strand
AAAAAAAAAAGAATAGCTCATAGACAGTGCAGTGTGCTTCATATGAAGACTCATATCAGGAGGTATTATTTTAGTGGTGCTAAGTCTGATTATTGGGTCCTGAACCCATTTCTAAGATTTTTTTCACCCCTGACTTTCTGTCTTTGCTTTGTCTTCCTCAGCCTCAGAGAGTTGTGATCACATGCCCCCAGGACTTCCCCCGATGCTCCATTCCATTGCGGGTTGGGCTGCCCCTCCTCTCACCAGAGTTCCTGCTGACAGGTGTGCTGAAGCAGGAAGCCAAGCCAGAGGCCTTTGTCCTCTCTACTTTGGAAATGTCATCTACCTGAAAACTACAGTACCCTTTTCTCTCCCAGACCAATAAATAAAGTATTATAAAATATTTGGAAGAAAAAAAGGGCTTTAGAAAAGATTGGGGTATATTAGTGTGACTCTAGGGAATATGGGTGGGACCAGAAAGGTTTATAGGTAAACAGAAAGAGAGATTGGGAGCCACAGATTTTTTTTTAAGTGGACATTTTAAAATTGGCTAATCCCATGCTCAGATATCTTAAGTAGCTGTTCATCTTTAGCCACATTGATGTAGTTATTGCTCCATGGCACTCAGAGTTTCCTGCCTCCTATTTGGAAACCACCTCTCTTTTTCTTACTGGGATTCTTACTCTTTCTTGAAAGATAGTGGAAACAACTTTGGGGTCAGGAACTTGAAGAGATGCTTGGAGTGAGTAGATTTGAAGGTAGAGTTATAGAATGCTATTAAAACATTTTCTTCTTTCCTGGCCTCTAGAAGCATCCTTTAGCTTTGATTTTGAGCAAGTCTCTGTACTTTTGTGGCCTGCTTTTCCAGTATTTATAAAATTTGAGCTTAGGCTTGACCTCTGTGATAAATAAATATTCACTCTGTGCCTTATGGTATAGTGCAGTTTTTTTTAGTATCTGGGTCTTGAGACACAAAGTTTTTAAAAAATAGTCATGGACTTTTATTTAATTTATCATTATCTTCTATTTAGGGCAAATTATATATTTAAAAGTTGGTCAATTACAAGTATGTGGAGAAGTTGGAACCCTTATACATTTGCTAGTGGGAATGTAAAATGGTTTAGCCTCTGCGGTAAACAGTGATGGTTCCTCAAAAAGTTAAACACAAAATTACCATATGATCCAACAATTCTGTTCCTAGGGAAATACCCCAAACAACTGAAAATAGTTGAAATAGTTGTTCAAACATTAATATTCATATCACCACTTTTCACAAAAGCCAAAAGATGGAAACAACACAAATATTCCTAATTGGATGAATCGATAAACAATTGTGATACCCATATAACAGTATTATTCAACCTTAAAAAAAGGGTGAAGTACTAATACATGCTACGTTTTGAAAATGAACCTCAGAAACACTTTGCTAAGTGAGAGAAGCTAGACACAAAAGGACACATTTTTTGATTCCACTTATATGCAATATCAGAATAGGTAAATTCTGATTTGTGGTTGCCAGAGGCTGGGGGACGGGGAAGGTGGGGAGAAACTGCTTAGTGGGTATAGAATTTTATTTTAGGGTGATGAAAATGTTTTGAAACTAGATAAGATGGTGGTTGTACACATTGCTAACATACTAAATGCCACTATAATGTTCTCTTTAAAATGGCTAATTTTATGTTGCCTGAATTTCAGTTCAGTTAAAATTGGCTGATTAGTTTTGTATACTTTTCTGCATGTAAGTTATACTTAAGTTTGGAAAACTTTGGTATAGTAAAAATAGCATGAGCTTTGCCAAGTACTATGCTGGCTTTTCAACATATCTAATCTCATATATTAACACAGCCATTGTGTATGGCACACAGTAGTACCCCAATAAATATTAGTCTCCTTGCACAATTCAAAGCCTTCCTACTACATGAAATTGTCACATCCCTGAGGCCCTCAGATTCCTTACAGTACCTGCTGTCTCTAGAACACCATGTAGCACTCAAGTATGCTCCCTCTTCTCTTTTTTTTTTTTTACGCTCCCTCTTCATGACTGGTACTATTTAAGTGCCCCAATTTAAACTTCTAGAGAATAAGGATCTTTTCTTACACTTACAGTGCTTTCAATGTGCCACAGCTTGTAGCACATTGCTTTGTGTCATGTCATGGTCCTACCAGGAAATGAATAGCACAAATTAGGATAATTAAGGGGAGAGTTTAATATAGTGAGATAATTACAAAGTAGGCAGGGTATAGGGAAATCACAAAGAATAGTGCATGCAGTACCTTAGTACCCACAGTTATGCTGTGACCACCTCCAAGCTCAAAAAGATGAGAGTAGAGTGTAGTTTGAGGGCCTCCTCAATAAAAACTGTGACCTTCATTGATATAGTCCATTCAGGACAACTTGAAGCAGAAAGCAGGGTGGAGACTCAGTCTAGAGGGAAGACATAAGCTATCTGGTGCAGTACACAATAGCACTGATTCAGAGGCAGGGTGGGAGTACTGAGCCTACCTAGGAGGGGGAGGAAGAATGTGTAGCCTGTGGGATGCTGCTTGGCAGTTTTCTCACCCCTTAGCCCACAGGATTAGCAGCTTCTTTTAACTATGTCAGGCAATTTTCATCTCTCTGGACCTGTTTCTTCTATCTATAAGTTGAGGGAGTTAGTCTGATATCTAAGGTCCCTATTATGCACACAGCTACTGTGACTAGGTCCTTAGCGACATGATCTTCAATTCTGACAGAGAAAAGGTTATTACCACAAATATTTTAACATATATTTAATGGTTACAAATCAACACTCTGACACTATTAGAACAAACCTTTCAGTATTACAGAGAAGTTCTTTGTCCTCAAGCAAGTGGAGAGGCAACAACTCAACTTTGTAATAAGTTACTGAATAAGTATTATTTTATGGTAAAATATTCACCTTTAAAAAAAATCTAACAAGATGTAATAGGTAACAGTCTGCCTGAGTCAACAGTGGGTTCTCTCCCCATTCGTTATTAAAGTGTGGTGTTATTTTTCCAATTTGTCAATTTTTAATTGTTTCTGCTTTTTCTGTTCTAAGAAATCTTTGCCTGCCCTCAGCTTTTTCCTATTTTTCTTTTCTTTCGGTACATTACGGGGTACAAATGTTTAGGTCACGTCTATTGTCTTTGCCCCACCCGAGTCAGAGCTTCGAGCGTGTCATGCCCGGGCGGTGCGCCGCACCCATCGGGCGTCCCCATTGAAGTGTCGGCTGGGGTTTTGGAACCTCGGGCTCTGGCTGTTGTCCAGCCACGGTTAAGTTAAAGGGGGGCTCATGATATTCTGTTTCCACAAGAACCCCGCGAGAGGAATTGTCTTCATTTTAGCTGGGACAGGGAGCCGAGCTGAGATTCAACCTCCGTCAGTGGTGGCGGAGCCGCCGCCCCTTCACACCCCGCAGGGTTCTAACGTTCCCATCTGTGACGCGGAGCTCGAGGGTCGGAGCCGAACCGGGCACCGGCCGCGCAGCTCGCTCGCGGGGATGGCGGCGCCGGGCGGGCCGCACGGGCGCGCGGGCGCTCCGCCCCCGGGGGCGGGGCGGGCGGGGGGCGGGGCCTGCGGCCGCGGGCGCCCCACACCCGCCCCTGCCCCCGCCCCTCCGCGCGTCGCCATGGCCCCTGCGCTGCTCCTGGTCCCTGCTGCGCTCGCCTCGTTCGTGCTGGCCTTCGGCACCGGCGTGGAGTTCGTGCGCTTCACCTCCCTGCGGCCACTTCTCGGAGGGGGCCCGGAGTCGGGCGGTCCGGGTGAGCGGCAGGGATTGAGCTCCAGGGACGGAAGGCGCGGCGGCGGCGAGCCCGTGAGGGCGGGCGGAGACGAACCTCTGGGGAAGTCCCGGGGCGGGAACTCGAACTGGAAAGCCGCGGGGATGCTACCGGGGAGGGGACCTGAGGGCCGAGTTGGGACCTGAGGGATTAGTGGTTTGGAGAGGCGGGAGATGAGGACTGAGGGGAAGGGAAAGGATGATAACCAGAGTATTTTAAGGAAAGCGTTCTGTGAAGAGGACTTTGGAGAGGAGAGTGTTTAAAAGAGGGAGCATTTGGAAAACCCAAATAAGAGGGTCATTACAGCGGTCAGTCCATGGTCTCTCCAGACATGCTTTTTGTGACTGCCCAACATGCATTCTTCTATGGACCCTCTTCCCCAGGTCTGAAGGAGGCCTAGGGAAGAGGGAAGATACAAGGAATGGGAAGTGAAGTGGGTACGGCCTAGAAAGGAAGCATTAAGGCTCTTGAAACTATTAAGGGACGCGGGGCCCCCAGAGGAGACGAGGGCAGGAGGGAATGGTCTACCATCTTCTTGATTTTTTGTCCCTTTCTCCCTCCACTCCCCTTAGTCGCCCGCCAGGGATGGGTGGCTGCCCTGCAGGACCACAGCACCCTTGCCGCTCTGGCTTGGGATCTAGGGCTCCTGCTACTATTCGTTGGGCAGCACAGCCTCATGGCAACTGAGACTGTGAAGGCGTGGACATCTCGGTACTTTGGGGTCCTTCAGAGGTCACTGTATGTGGCTTGCACTGCCCTAGCCTTGCAGGTATGAGGCCCTGACAGCTGAGTCCCCAAGGGAGACCGAGTGTGGGAGGGACGTTCTGGATTGCAGAGGCAAAATGTAGGTTAAGGAGAACTGAGGGTGTTCAGCTGTGTTTAATCACAGCTTCCATTCCTCCACAGCACATATCCTACTTTCTATCAAGAAGGCTGTACTCATCATTCTCCAAGCATGACATGTGCATTCTCACCCTTGCAACTTTGTTCATGTTATCCTGCTTGAGATCCCCCTTTAACTCCTCTTCAGTAATACCCTGTCTTCAAAACCACTTCCCTAGGTCTTAAGAGAAGGCTTTCCAGTTAGTACTTGTGCTTGGCACAGGCTACTTTGTGTACTTATCAGGTCACCCGCATCTGTTCCGTAAGTCTTCAGGGCAGAGACGGGTTATCCTTACCTCCTTAGGGCCCCGCCCAGCACCCTCCACACAGTTGATATTTGTCGGTGTTGCTTGTGAGAGAGGTGGGAGAGAGCTGCCCACCAGGCTGGGGTGGGGACAGCCTCTGGGCTTGAGTGGGCAGGGCAGCCTTCTTAGATATCCACCCCTCATCCTTCTCCAGCTGGTGATGCGGTGCTGGGAGCCTGTACCCAGAGGCCCCGTGTTGTGGGAGGCTCGGGCTGAGCCATGGGCCACCTGGGTGCCCCTCCTGTGCTTTGTGCTCCACGTCATTTCCTGGCTCCTCATCTTCAGCATCCTTCTCGTCTTTGACTACGCTGAGCTCATGGGCCTCAAACAGGTGAGGATCTCAGATCTCAAATTTCTACCTGAGACTTCTGACCCTTTTTAGAACTCCTCTTTCTCTCCCAAGGATCTCCCTCTTCTACCTTCCCCTGGCTTTCTACTCCCTCACCTTCCTTTCCTGTGAGACAGTCTTCCTTCAACCTTCCCCAAAAGGCAGCAACTGTGGGCCTCCTGGGCCTCGAGAAGGTGCATAGACCTTCCAGAGATCTCGATCAGGGACCCAAGTCTCAGGAGGTGGGTTCCTGGGCCTGGATTCTAGGAATGTAGTGCCTGGAAGAGGAGGAAAAAGGCGGCTAAATAGGGAAAAGGCCTTGACTCCATTTTAAAGCTGTTCTGTCTCCTAGGTGTACTACCATGTGCTGGGGTTAGGTGAGCCTCTGGCCTTGAAGTCTCCCCGGGCGCTGAGACTCTTCTCCCACCTGCGACACCCAGTGTGTGTGGAGCTGCTGGCGGTGCTGTGGGTGGTGCCCACCCTGGGCACTGACCGACTCCTCCTTGCTCTCCTCCTTACCCTGTACCTCGGCCTGGCTCACGGACTCGACCAGCAAGACCTCCACTACCTCCGCGCTCAGCTGCAAAGAAAACTTCATCTGCTCTCCCAGCCCCAGGATGGGGAGGCAGAATGAGGAGCCAACTCTGGTTCCAAGGCCTGTACTTCCTCTCCCCCTCGAATTCTAAATCCTTTTACAGCCAGGCCCTGGCTGCTTGAGACTGGTGGCTCAAAGCCACGACTGAAGGAGCTGCCCTTTCCACTACCTGAGACTTCATTCCGTGGGTTCACCTCCACACCCTAAATTCTGAGTTTCAGTCACTGGACTCCAAGGTCTACTTTACACCCCCCAGGAAGAGGGGGCGTGGCACTCACCTGTACCCTCCCAGTTTAGGGGATGACACCTCCCCAGCAGCCTCCTCACAAGGAAAGATTCTGCCCTGACTACTCCCTGGGCACTGTTAATTCGCCCCTGCACCTTAGGGGTCCCCTTCTCCACGGTTCACTCCCACTCCAAGAGGCCGGACCAGGGTCTCCAGGCTTGACAGCAGTGGCCGCTCCACTCCCTGCCCTGTCTCGCCACCTCCCCAGGCCCCGCCCCGGGCTCGCTCTCCCGGGCCTCGCAGAAGGTTCTTCCGCTCTCGACTGCGTGACTTAGGGCTCCCTGCACTACCGAGAAGCGCGCGCTGCGGGAGAATAAAATTCGGCCTGGTTTTCCTACATTCGGGATCCAATCTGCCGGTCTTTAAAGCTGCAGGGCTAAGTCTGGGCCGCCACCACGCCCTCTGGCGACCGCCGGGCTGCGGCCACTCCCCGCAGACCCGCCCCCACCTTACCGGAGCAACCCTGCCTCCCTCCTTCCAAATGCCCCGGTCTCTGCGCGGCAGACCGCACCCTTGGGAGGCAGGTTGAAGTCAGAACGAGGGGACAGCGCCCTGGCGGGGAGCGAGCTTCCAAAGCCTTTGGCTTCTGAGAGCCTCTTCTGCCGCCTTCCCCACAGCCTGGCCGCTGTCCTCGACCCCACAGTAACAAAGGCTGGCCCGGGAAGGCAAAGGCATGGGGAGGAGCGACCGAAGATGGGAAGGGCGGGCCCGGCCCGGAGCCGCTGCCGCTTCCTCCCCAAATCCCTCGAGGGGCCTGAGTCACCGGCCCACTCGGGCTCTGCGAGCTGGGGCGGGAGTCTGGACACCTGGGTCCTCCAGGGCTGCCAGGCGGGCAGGGCTGAGGAACCCTGGTGACAGGGAGCGGAGGCCAGGAGTGCGGGCGGGAAGGGGGCAGTCTGGGAGTCTAGGCCCACGCCGGGAGTGAGGCTCCGCCCCGGGCTCCGCCCCGCGCCCCCTTCCCTCCCGGCATTGTCCTTAGACAAAGCGGTCGCCGCCCCCCGCCCAGCCCCTAGTCTCCGTCTCTGTCCCTCCTCCTCTGCTCCCTCTTTCCCTCCTCCTCTCCCTCCTCCCCTCCCTCTAGTCTCCGGATCTCCCTCTCTCCCTCTCTCCTCCTCTTCCTCTCTCCGGACGCCTGGCTCCTCCGCACCCCTCCCCCGGGGGGCCCCTCCGCTTGTGAGTTGACTGCAGGGCTCAGACTTGGGGAGGGGTGTCTCCTCGCTCGCGTCCCTGGCCGGGTCCTTGGGCTGTCTCCTTTTGTGCCGAGACTGTGCGGTCAGAGCCGGTAGGCGACCGCTGGCTCTGCCCGGGCTCCGTGCGAGCCGGGACGGGCGCGGGACTCGCGGGCTCTGGAGAGAGGCACGGAGCCGCTGCCCGGCACGCCTGGGTCGCGGGGCGCAGCCGCTGGGGCCGGCAGACGGTGGCGCCAGGACCGGTGGGGGAGGACACCAGGGTTCTGGGGACGCGCTGGCAGCCCCGACGCCCGGGCCCCGAAAGTCCCCGGGGAAGGGTATTTTCCCGGCCGCCTTGGGGGCGGAGCCGGGACGGGGCGGGGCGAGGGCCGGAGAGGCGGGGCCGAGCGGGCCTGGCGCGGGAGCCGGGACCCGCGGGCCGGAGCGGAGCTGCTGCCGCGGCGCTCCCTGGCGCCGCTCCCCTGACTCCCTTTTCCCGCAGACGCCTTCCCTCCGCCCTCCCGGCCTCCCCGACATCCCCTCGGGTCCCGTCGCCGCCTCCGGGGCTTCCCTGACCTTCCTTCCCACGCCCGCCCCCGCGGGACACCGGTGAGGCAGCCTCGCCTGAACCCGGCTCCCCCTTTCTGTCTTCGTGCGCGCCAGCTTCTCTTTTCGCCCCTGTCTCACGTCCTGGGGACCGTCTGATACCCGCTGACGCTACTGCCAAGTCCGCCCCCGCCCTCAGTGCCCTGAATCTCGACTCTTCCTCTCACATCCCCCAACTTGTTCACAACTTCTCTTCGCTTTTTCTACTCCCCCGTGCTTTGCCCTCAGCCTCGGCTCCTCTGCCCTTCTCGGAGTCCCACCTCTCCCGCCACTTCCTCTCCGCCCACCCCGTCGCACCCCCGGGGCCTCTCTGAGCCTCTTCCTCCTGTTCTCTGCCCCCAGCGCTCCCTGCCCTCACCTCAAGACGACCATGGCCACCATCCCAGACTGGAAGCTCCAGCTGCTAGCCCGGCGCCGGCAGGAGGAGGCGTCCGTCCGTGGCCGGGAACAGGCAGAGCGGGAGCGCCTGTCCCAGATGCCAGCCTGGAAGCGGGGGCTCCTGGAGCGCCGGCGAGCCAAGCTGGGACTGTCCCCTGGTGAGCCCAGCCCTGCGCCCGGGACTGCAGAGGCTGGACCTCCAGACCCAGATGAGCCTGCAGTCCTTCTGGAGGCCATCGGGCCAGTGCACCAGAACCGATTCATCCGGCAGGAGCGGCGGCAGCAGCAGCAGCAGCGGAGTGAAGAACTACTCACGGAGAGAAAGCCTGGGCCTCTGGAGGCCAGGGAGCGTAGAGCCAGCCCTGGGGAGAGGCACGATCAGAACCCCAAGGGAAGAGAGTCAAGAGAAGAGAGGCTAAGTCCCAGGGAGACCAGAGAGAGGAGGCTGGGGATAGGGGGAGGCCAAGAGTCGAGCCCCAGGCCTGTGGAGGGTCGGGACAGGAGGCAAAGCCCAGGAGAGGTGGGAGACAGGAGCTCCCAGCTGTCAGAGACATGGAAATGGAGGCTGAGCCCTGGAGAAACTCCAGAGTGGAGTCTAAGACTGGCAGAGCCTGGAGAACAAAGTCCCAGGAGAAAAGAGGTGGGGGATAGTAGACTGAGCCCAGGGGAATCTGGCAACCAGAAGTTGGGCCTGACAGAGGCCCGTAAGTGGAAGCCTGACTCTAGAGAGTCTCAGGAACAGAGTTTGGTACAACTGGAGCCAACGGAGTGGAGGCTGAGCTCAGGAGAAGAAAGAAAAGACTACCTGGAGAAATGTGGGAGAAAAGAAGAGAGGCCAATTCCAGGGATGGCCCCAGAAGAGATTACAGTGCTGTCAGAGACTCTGACAAGGGAGGCCGAAGGCAACAGTGCAGAGGGAGTGGAGGCAGCAGAGCAGAGGCCTAGCTCTGTGGAAGATGGCAACAGGAACTTGAGGCCAACAGAAGGGTGGAAATGGACTCTGAACTCTGGGAAGGCTCGAGAATGGACACCCAGGGACATAGAGACTCAAACTCAGAAACCAGAACCTCCAGAGTTGGCTGAGAAGTGTCTGGAGCCTTCTGGTGTAGAGGCTGGAGTAGGGGAGGCTGAGAGGGAGGAGGCGGGGGCTCAGGGCAGGCCTCTGAGAACCCTGCTGAACCGCTGCTCTGCAGCCTCCCCCCTCCCGACAGAGCACGCTGGGACCAGAGGCCCTCCACAGCAGGAAGAGGAAGCAGTGGAGCTGCCCCCGCCACCGGCCCCTCTCTCTCCCCCGCCCCTAGCTGTCCCCCAGCCCCCTGAGGACCCCCTCATGAGCCGACTGTTCTATGGGGTGAAGGCAGGGCCAGGGTTGGGGGCCCCCCGCCGTAGCGGGCATACTTTCACAGTCAACCCCCGGCGGTCTGTGCCCCCAGCCACCCCAGCCACCGCTGATGCTGCAGTCACTGGGGCTGGGAAGAAGCGGTACCCCACTGCTGAGGAGATCTTGGTTCTGGGGGGCTACCTCCGTCTCAGCCGCAGCTGCCTTGTAAAAGGCTCCCTGGAAAGACATCACAAACAGGTAGGGGAGCCGCCAAGCCAGACTTCTTAAGATGCCCACTTGTCAGTTCTCCCTGAACTTGCCTTTCTTTCTTTTTTATACCCCTGTATTCTTATCCTCTTCTATTCTTTCTTGTTAATTCCTGCCACCACCCTTCCCCCTCTGCACACACACCCTTCCTCTCCTAGCCCTCCTTTTCCATTTTGGGCCCTGAAGATCTTGCCCAGCAATCCAACCGGGCACTGAGTGTGTCTTTCTCAGGGTGTGCCCTCAGCTCCTTCTCCCTTCCCTCAGGCTCTGAGTTTCGCCCCCATTTCTTTCCTTCTTTGCTCTGAGTCTGTGGCCCACTCTAGCCCATCTGGGGAGAGACGGGAGCCCAAACCCACAAGCTCCAATCTAGGAAGGCAGGGTCACCAGGCTGAAAGCACTTTCTGCTTTCCAGGGTAGAGAATGTCAGCGCAGGAAGCCTAGGGCAGCAGAGTGGGTGGGGTTCTGGGAGAAATTGCAGGGAGAAGTGAGAAAGATGTCACAGTCCCAGGGAAAGGTGGGCAGAGCTAAGTGGGGACACCTTGCATAGAAGGAAGAGGGGAGATGGAGCCGGGCTGGCTAAAGAGCAGAGAGAAGGCTTCTGACCCCCGAGTCTGCCCGGTGGGAGACACACACAGAGGCCGTCCGAAGTGGGTGAGCTCGAGGTTGCACACCCCAGCTGGGCCACCGCTTCAGACAGTGCTCCCTTCTCTCTTGGACGAGAAAAGCCTTCTCCTCTTCCAAAATACCCCCGCCCCTCACTCCCCCTGTCCTTCCTCCCTGGGCTTCCCCTCCCTCCCCAGAACTGGCTCAGCAGTCGGTTTTCCCCTCTCTTCCTGGCCTCTCCCTCCCTTTGGGGCAGCAAAAGGGAGAAGTACATTTGGAGACACAGTGCTGAGAGCAGGGACTGGCCAGGGAGTACACTGGGAGCTGGAGATGGGGGTGGAGGCTGAGGCCAGTGGAGGGTAGAGGTCAACTTGAACAAGGGCATGCAGGGGGATGGGAACAGCCAGGCTGACTTCTCCCGCTGGCCCTGGTCCAACTCCTTCACTGTACACACCCATCCTTTTCCAGCTTGAGAATCTCTAGGGAGGGAGAGGTCCCATACTCAGATGTTGCAGACTCAAAGATCCCTCCACTGACACATCTCCCCAGAGCCTGGGAACCCCAATCTCATTCTTATCCCATATGTTAATGTCCTCAGATTTGTTTCTTGTGTCCTTAGTGTGGGTGGGAAACCACAGGGACCAACGATCTGGGGGGCATTTGATCCCCCTTATTCGTCTTCACATGAATCTTAAGCTCCCATCCCTGAGCCTAGGTATTTGGGAATCTACCTTGAGCTCTCTGGCTGCTACCAGCCCCTACCCCTCAGGGCTGGGCAGATGCAAGGAAGGAGGACAGGAAATTCCACCAGGGTGAGGTGTTCAGAAAAGTCACTTCCTACTAAGGCTGGTTTGTGCACTTGAGGAGGAAGGAGCAGACAGAAGCATGAAATTTTGGGGCCCAAAGCCCAGGGAGCATCCAAGGGGAGCCAGGAACTGACTGCAGGGCAGGACCTGTGATGGTGATCATACCTAGGCCAGGGAGTAGGAGAACCGGAAGCAGATAGCCCAAACAGGAAGCCTGGGGTGGGGGCCGGAAGGCTGGTGGGACTAAGTGGGCAACGCTGGGCCAGAACTGTGCTCAGGATGTGGTGAGAGAATAAGGAAGCAGCCGTGCAAGGGAGGGGCTGGGGGTGGGGAAGAGATAGCAGAGAGTTCCCTAGACCCAGACGCCTCACCCTCCACTCTCTCTCTCTCAGGCCTTGCTCGTCAGGGCCAGGTGTGCCTTGTCCCAACTCTGCCGCATCCCAAGGGCTCAGGGATAAGTGACAGGAGGACCCCGACATTGACCTCCCCACCTTCCTGAAATAACTCCTGTATGCAGGCTAATTTTCTGCCATCAGGAGAGAAATCCCAGCCCTGCCATGGGAGCCCAGGGGATGGCTATGGCCAGGGGCCTTCCCCAGAGGCCCCTTGGGCTGAGAGACTGGCCCCTTTGTGACCTTATATAGCTGAGGCGAGAGGAGTGAATGAGTCACCCCCTCCTCCCCCCACTCCCAAGCAGGCTGTGCATTCCTGAAAAGCCCAGTCAGAAGCTGGTGGGGGTGAGGAGAGAGGTAGGGTGGGGGGAGACACATAGACGTAGACTGAGAGCAAATAAATCCTTTTTCAGAGTAGATAGTAAACTATAGAGGTTGTTATCCCAAAAGAGGATATGAAAATAAAACATAAATGGGTTCCCAGAAATCTGGATTAATCTGTCAATGACAGAGTCATAACTGGGCCCTTCAAGAAGTTGAGATAGAAGCAGTCCGGCTGCTGCTACTTGATTCTACCACACACAGACTGGGGGTCCACTGTGTACAGGTTAGGCTACTCCTATATTGTTCCCCCAGCATTAGTCCTCTGTTGGGACCTCATTTGAGGTCTGGACAAATCTTATCCATTGTAGCAACCAGACTCCTTTTGACAGCAGACACAGGCATAATAAATAAGCAAATTCTCTAGTAGGTTAGAAGGTGCTAAGTGATTATGGAAAAAAAAAAGTAGAACAGGGGTAAGTGGAACTTAGAGGGTCACTAGGTGGGGAAAGTGAATGTGCCAACTTCAGAATAGGGCCATTGGGAGGGAGGGAACCATGGGGCTGTTTGGGTGGAAGAGTGTCCCAGGCAAAAGGAACAGCCAGTGCAAAGGCCCTGAGGTGAGAGTGTGCCTGGTGGGCTTGGAGGAAACCAAGGCTGGTTTCTGAGGAGGCTGGAGTAGAGGAGGATACCAGAGAGGCAAAGGCAGGAATAGCACATTGGAAGCACCCTGTAAGCTCTGGCCAAGCCTGGCTTTTGCTGCAAGTGAGATGGGGAGCCATTGCAGGGTTTGGAGCCAAGGAGTGACACACAGTCCCTGAGTTCCAGCTTCCCATGGGGACCCAGGTGTCATATCTCATACAGTCCTTGGCAACCACCTGTTCAGCCACCCTTCTGGCTTCTCATATCCCAGTGCATACAGGGGCTCAGGGATGAAAGGCTCAGCCCCAAGTCTTCCCAAACAGAAGCCAGGGGAAGGCCTGAGTAGATCATCCGAACCTTTCCAAGTAGTGCATATAGAATCCTGTTTGTCTCCCTAATCCCTTTGGCTCCCAGACTTAATCTCACCCTGCTCCTTCCTCCTGAGCTTCTTAAAAGGGCAAAGGGGAAGGGTAGAAAGGCAGTGAGAACAGGTAGGACTCATCCAGCTCTTGTGACAGTGTGGAGATTTTTTTTAGTTTTGGGGGATTTTTATTTTTGAGACAGTCTTGCTCTGTGTCACCTTGGCTAGAGTGCCATGGCATCATTATAACTCACTACAACCTCAAACTCCTGGGCTCAAGTGATCCTACTGCCTTAGCCTCCGAAATAGCTGGGACTACAGGCATGGGCCAAGACAGTCAGCTAATTTTTCTATTTTCTTTTTCTTTTTTTTTTTTTTTTGAGACAGGGTCTGGCTTTGTTGCCCAGGCTAGAGTGAGTGCCGTGGCGTCAGCCTAGCTCACAGCAACCTCAGACTCCTGAGCTCGAGCAATCCTGCTGCCTCAGCCTCCCGAGTAGCTGGGACTACAGGCATGCGCCACCATGCCCGGCTAATTTTTTTTTT